>JAXGGA010005249.1:0-79900 GCA_038373865.1 Uloborus plumipes | reverse complement strand
CTTCTTCTTTTAAACTTTGGTAAGATTTCTGTTGGTTTCTGTAAGCAACAAAATTGTTCTTATTTTCTGTTTTGGCTCTATTTTTATAATATACTTCAAAGGAATTACAATCGGATTTTACTAAAATTGAGTATTCTTTCTGCGAATCAATTTACATACAAAATGATCTTTTAATTTTATACCACGGGCAAATCCGTGCGGGTACCGCTAGTAGGAAATAAAATCGTATGGAATATATAGGACAATAGCTTCTTAATTTGCTATGATGCAAACCCCCTTTCCAGCAAGGAAGAATTTCGCTTGAGATCGAGTCGAGTGCTATGAGAGAAACCTTTGGTCTGAGTGTGTGTGAACAAAAGAACAAAAGGAGCAAGACGATAGAAGATAACAGGTGCCCATTGCCACCCCCCGCCCCGTCCTGATAAGAGAACGAGGGACCTGCTTGACCGCTTCAAAGCTATTCCGGCAAGTAGGATTTCGACAAGGAGGCTAGATTTCGAGCGAAACTTAGACTGGCTATTTGTCCGACGAATCTACACGGGAAAAATTTTGATTTCACCATGGTTTCCCTCACTGTGTCAAATTCGCCTCTGTTGCGCCATCTGTTGGCATTTGAGTAACTATAAGAATAGTGGACTAAATCAAGTACGTTTCAGAACATGATTTGTTTGTGAATCTTTAAAAAAAAAATATGGATATTTACAAAATATTTTAAGTTGCATTTTGTCAAAAATGTTTTAATGGATCAGGAGAAAAAAAAATCCAATCCCTGCATTAAGCCGATTTTTCGTGTAGCTGTGGGAAAGTCATTTTTCCGTTTTGAAGAAGAGCACTTTTTGACATTTATTTTTCCCCAAATATACGTAACTCAGCTCCAATTTATCGCATGCACCATCTTCTATACACATCCATCTGCTATAGAAAAAAATTTAATTGTAATCCGACGATTCGTTTTTTTTTGTAAGTGTGTACGAAAAGTCAGTTTTATCACGATTTTACACTGGAACGGCCTTAAACAATTGTCTCGGTTCTTCCAAACACGCAGAATGCACTATTCTGGGAGCACAAGATTTATTTTGATTCCCTAGTTTAACACCAAATTATGCAAAAAAACACCTTCTTAACAAAATTAGAAATGTTTCTTTGTTGCTTTTTAACTGTTAAGACCCACTAATATAACAGAAACAGTTAGGAGAGTTGCAGGCCCGTCGAGAGGGGGGGGGCAAGCCTATGCATTGCACAGGGGCCCGTGAGAGGTCAGGAGGCCCGCGAAGCGGGCCTAAAGAATTAATATCAAGCAGAAATTTTCGTTTTTTTTTATTTTTTTTAATTTTTTTATATATTTTTTTTTTAATGGGTTAGCCATTGAGGGTCTAAAATTACTTACAAAGTTCAAAGCTCCACATTAAAAATGAGAAATTTCATTAGTTCCTTTTCTCAGACCCTACTTTCAGCACATCTCACATTTATTAGAGCTTCATTTTAAAAGGAACGAAACCCCCCTTTTCCCTGGCTTTTCGACTTTTCTTGGAACTGGGCTGGGCTTGGAAAATTTCGACCTTGGTGTGTGTGATCTTGCAGGCCTGGACTATCCAGGGCGGTTTGTGGGCGATTGCCAAGGGCCCCCAAATGAGAAGGAAAGGGGAGAAAATTATGGCTTTTTTTTTTTTTGGTTTGCAAATTTTGATTTCTTTAAATATTATCTTTTTCTATTGATTAGCTTTATTAAACTTTTTCCCATGATGCTTCACTTCAGTCTTGCTGATTTCACATTTGTAGCATCCAGTACTTGAATAAAGCAAGGTGGGGCCCCGGAGCAACATTACTTTTAGGGCCCCCTAATTCAGGGTTTCCATCGCAATGAAATTGACTCGTAAACGTAGTGTTTCATTGATTTATATTCTCTATTATAAGTATGTGACTGATTTATCCGTTCTTTCTTGGGGGAGGGGAGCTTATTTAGTATCAGGGCCCCCACATCAATCCGTGAACCCCAGCACCAGATATTGTAATAGGCCCTCGCCCCTACAACACTCCATCCTCTAACAACTTATTAATGCTTAGACAGACATTTGAAATTTTAAAAATTTTGCTTCATTTCTCAAGCAGTGGTCAGAAATTTTTTTTTAGTTAACTACAATTACTTCATTAAAAATGTAGTCAACTATAGCTGCAACTTTTTTTTTTTCAAAAAGTAGCAGCTACAATCTACTTTCGGAATGCCCATAGATGTATCTGAAGATAGTTTTAAATGTTAAAAATGCCCACAAAAATGGATATTAAGATGATAAATAAAAGTTATTATAAATGCAAAATATGCTTCCCTTTTTTGTCCTTTTGAAGCCATTGTTGTACAGTGGCGGATTTGGAGATTATGGAGCCCCTTTGTCCATTGCTCTTTCAGTAAGCATTTGTAGAACATTCCTTTCAGGGCCCCTAGCAATTGTCACATTTGTGATATGACCCCCCCCCCCCCGCAAAGTCACGTCGTAAACTCGCGCGCAACACTTACACCGCATGTGGGCGCCTCGCAAAAGGCTGCTCAATTCAGCCTTATCGTTCTGAGTATCATGACAGATTTTGTTTTTCCGAAGTTAAGAAACAAGCATTTATGTGTTTTAAAAATATTCATTTAAGAAGCTAGGATATTTCTATGGGAGATTGTAACTAAAACTTCTTTTTTTTTTCCACGCTAAAGGGCGCCAAATTTAGCATTATCGTTCCGAATATCACCGCACATATTTTTTTTCCTGCGCTAAAAAACAATCATTTAACTGTGTTTTCAAAATTTTCATTGTTTTTCATGCCTTAAAAAAGTTAAATGAGATATATTATTTAAAAAAATCGCCAATTTCAGCTCTTTTTAATATATTTTTGCTTTGCTACTGATAAAACCATCACGAGCATTCATCCTCTCTTTGCTCAAGTAAGATTCGGCATTCTTTATCTGACGGCAAGAAACCGCTATTGTCCCTTTAAAAGACTCACTTCCGAGAACTTTCTGGGAGGTTAATCACAAAGCCCAGGGTGCACAGAGCCACTGTTAGAGTTCCAGGAATACTAAATCCCACTGGGACTATCCCTTGCTCGTCTGTCATTTGATTACCTTTGATGTAGTCGCCAATCCTGAATGAACTCAGGGAACTCAGGCTGATTCCTGTCGGGCGGCTTTGCAAATTTGCCATGCTGTTGTAAGGTTTTCGCTACCAGATTTCCGTAAACAAGCTTTTTATTGCAGTCATTTATTACAGATGTCCAGTTCAACTGAACAACAAAAGACTTCTTATTTTCCCATACCTTTTAAAAAAGGAGCAAAACGTATGATAACTGGCCAATTGTCGTGGAATTAGACGGACACTTTTGATCCAGATGTCCTCGAGTTCATTTTCTGAGATTATTTTTCACTGATTACCATGACCCCCGGTAAAAATCGCGCGAGGGAAGAAGCGGATGTCCCGGGCCATTCCATGAAAAGTGAAACCAATTGGTCAAAAATTCATATTGAAGTTATGTTGCTATGTTATACATCATTTTAAAGCTTAAGATGTATATTTTAAGAATCTTGCATTGGTTTTTTGGTGAGAGTTAGAATAATACTTGTTTTCTTAGTTGGAAGTACGGGGGATATTCACGAACTTGTAAAAATCAGAAAAAAGAACACATTTTCAAATGCATATTTCTCATCGAAAAATAAAAACAAAAATAACTACTTGTAGCACAATTTTAACTACTAAGACGGTACTATAATAATATGCATTCATTAATTTCTTTTGAATTGATCTAAATGGTGTAGTTAAAGTTTGAAAAAAAGAAGTTTGATGTTACGTCTGTAACAAAAAAGAAGCAAAAGTTGTCATTACGTCCTAAAAAATCAAAATTTAAAAAAACCCTTAATGGTCCTTTTGGCAAATTCTTAGAGTAATTGCCCACCATAGTTAAAAATATTGCAACTGATTTAGTTTCTAAATTAATGCTGTTACAGACGTAACATTTCGGACATAACAAATGGCTCTATGTTACGTCCGTAGCAAAAGTAAATTTCCAATTAAATAGGTAAAAAGCACAGGATGAGCAATGCATGTATATAGCATAATATGGTACGAGTACTAAAGTTTCTGTTATTCTGATTTTGAAATTTTTAATTATGTCGGCGTGTAATTGAAATTTATTTCTTAAGATTAATAAAATACACATATGGTATAACTGATTATAATTTATACCTCAAGTGGCATTTTTTGTGCTACGTCACATGGAAAGGGAGCTGTGGATGGAGTTGGGGGTATGGTCAAGCACCAGGTTAGGCAGAGAGTAAGATCTAGAACAGCATTTGTCAACGACGCTCTTTCCTTTTTTCAGTGTGCAAACTCCATTGCAGGAAAAGTTAAAATTATTTATATGCCCCAGGAAAATGTTTTAAAGCTGACGCCAAAATTGGAAGAACGGTGGGCTAACATCGCGAGTTTGCCAAAAGCCCGCGAAATGCATTGTTTTCGAACGGCAAATGCCGTTCGAATTTCGAGAACGTCGGACGAAAAGGACACATTTTTTCATTCAAAAAAAAAAATATCAAAATTGACCAACTGTCACCAAGAAGGTTACATTTTAGTTTGGTACTAGAATTCTGCTATATCATCCAACATTTTCAAATTTTTAAGTTCTCCTAAGACCAATCACTGATTCCAGGGAGGAATTTACTTTTCCCGATTTTTTTATGTAGCAGCCCCATTATGCATTAATTTTAAGAATACAAATAAATAAATTTGTGTAAAGGCCCTTCTAAACTTTTCTTGTGTCAATCTTTCTTGGAAATAATTGTCTTAAGATGCATTAATTTATTGTTACATATTGACATATCGGCATATGCTCTCATCTCCCCCAGACTAACCCAAAGTTTCTAAAACTGTTACAGTATAACTTAAAATATTCAAATAATGTGTTAATTAATGCTACTGTATTGTTTTAGTACAAAAATCTTTGTTTATTCCTGCTTTAAAATACTGTTTTCTACTTTCAAATCAGAGATGTTACGTCTGTAACACCACTTTGTTTCGTCCGTAACAAGTTTATGAATTTTTTTCACAAATTTGGCAGTCAAAATCCACACAATCTTTATGGTTTTAGAAAGCTTGAAGTCTCTAGAACACGTATTTAAAAAAAAAAGTTCAAAATTTCCGTATAATTCAGAGGAATATTGTAAGTTGTATGACATAGTCGAGTTTTTGCTGTTTTGTGAATTACGTCTGTAACAGGCAGTTTTTAATTTCTGTATTTTTTTTGTAATTAAGCAATCTGCACGCAAATTTAATGTAGCATAAAAAATTGAAGACTTTCATCAGCCCAAACCAGAATTATTTGTGTTCAAAGTCTGCGATTGTTACGTCTGTAAGGATGGAATTGCCCTCCCGCTATAACCAGTAACATTTACTATCACCAGGAACATGTACATTTATCTTCTTGTTTATACAAAATCCCTCAGCTGAGTGCACAAACCTATCTTTCCGGTAAGTTTTGTGTTTGTGTACTTGTATTTCAATACTATATTTTGTTAACAAAAAATAATAATATAAATTGAAATTGACACCACTAGTATTTTTCGGGCAAGAAAGAGAGAGAGAGAGGTTGGCATGGCCCCTTCTCAGTTTTTCAGCAACAATTTTAATTTATATCGCTATTCACTCTTTTTTGCTTTAATTGTTTCTTTCAATGCGTGTGTTTTGCATAACTTTTTCTTCCCTTTGCCTTTTTACACTTATGTTTTAGAAAAAGTGATCTATTTCTTCCCATATTATGGACAATGAGTTCTGTCAGACGGGTTAAAAGAAGTATTCCTAACTGTCAGATAAGATGAAAGTGGTAGTTTTACTCTAAAAATAACTGCAAAATATGCCACCTTTCAGGAATTTTTCAGATAGTCTGAACTTTTTTTATCGTTGAAAAGAGTGATCTATTTCTTCCCATAATTTGGACAACGAGTTCTGTCACTAGGATCAAAGGAAGTATTCCTAACTGTTAGATCACATGAAATTGTTAGTTTTATTCTAAAAATAACTTTGTGAAATATGCCACATTTCAGGAATTTTTCAGATATATTTTTTCTCTCTTCCGGCTATTCACTTGCTCTTATCAATAGTCGATTAATGTCAACGATTTGTTGAACCGCAAGCCATTATTATTTTGATCGAATGTATAATTTCTCGAGGGTTTTTGATTCTTTTTTTCTCATATTTTTCCATCTTAATTACTTCATATAAGGTCTCAAAATGCAGAATTTTGTATTTATTTCAAAATTTCTCCCAAGGTACAATCGCCTGGACCCCTGAATTTGGGATTAGTCCACTCTGAATCACACTTAAAGAGGTCATTGCATCAATCTTCTCTCTTGTGTTACCCATCCCGTTATTACGTCAAAAAAAAAAAAAAAAAAAAAAAAAAAACAGCATTATAAACACAAGGAAACAACACGGGGCTGTTATAAGCGAAAAAGACACAAAGTAAGAAAAAAAAAAAAGTAGGTTTGCTACTTAAGTTTTCGGGAATGCAAAGGGGTCTGTAACAGTTTAGAGCACCTGTAAGTCTAAGTCCGCCCTGGTAAAAAAAAAAAAAAAGTTGAATGAATTGTGTTTACAATTCATCGGAAAAGTAAGAGCGATTTTTTTCCGTGGGGAAGAAGCAAAAGCTCCGTCAAATCTGGTTGCAGCTGCAGTTGCGGCCCTAAAGTTGGAAACTCCTTTAAAAAAAAGTATCGCAAATGTTTTCTTTTCTTTTCTTTCTTTTTATGTTTTTTTTATTAAGGAAACTTTTAAGTTGAAAATGTTGGTTATTTCCTTTGACAGTATTTACTCTATTTAAGTGAAAACCCTATTTATGCAAAAATAATAATAGTGTAACAATAATTATATAAAAATAATAATGTAAAAATTATAAATATAATTTTAATTTATATCGTTGTTTACTATTTTTTGCTTCAACTGTGTTTTTATAATTTTAATGAGTGTGTTTTGCATGACTATTTTTTTCCCCTTTACCTTTTCACTCTTTTTTTTTTTTGGAAAGAGTTCTCCCATATTGGATTTCGAGCATAGGCGGATTTAGGCTGTGAATTCTGGGGGTGCAACAAACCGAGGTTTCCGACCCCTCCCCCCGAAATGATCAAAACAAAAATTTTAGTTATCAAAACAAGCTTTATTTTGGCTCACGGGGGGAAGGGGGCATAAAGTTAGTGATTTTCAGGAGGGGGGTCAGTGGAAGTCTGGACTTTGAAAGCCTCTGAACTACATAATATGTTGTATTTTTGGATTTTCTTTCCAGTGAATTAAGTTGAATTGTAGCTATGGAAAAATATAACTTATTTTCCGAAATGTTTCCAGATGAAATACGCATAATTTATTTTTTTCAAAATGTAAGCAATATGTTGGGGGTGCGGGGCACCCCCTGGCACCCCTGTAAGTCCGCCTATGATTTCGAGTTCGATCTCTAGGGTCAAAGGAAGTATTCTTAACCATTAGATCCCACAAAATTGTTAGTTTTACTCCAAAAATAACTCCGTTAAATATGCCACATTTCAGCAATTTTTCAGATGTAGTATTTTTTCTCCGTTCCTTCTTCTCTCTTACTCTTATTCCTAGTCGATTATTGTCAACGATTTGTTGAACCTCAAACCATTTTAATTTTTACCGAATGTATAACTTTTCAAGGGTCTTTGTTTGCCTCTTTTTTTGTCATATTTTTCCGTCTTATTACTTCATATAAGGCTTCAAAATGCCTTATTTCGTATCAATTTTTCAAAATTTCTCCCGGGGGACAATCCCCGGACCCCCTGAAATCGGGACTAATCTACTCTACACCCCATTTAAAAAGAGGTCATTGCAACATTCTAATACTCATCCCGCTATTAGGTTATGTTATCATTTATCAGCGAAAAAGACACACAAAAGCTTTTAAAAATGCTGAATGAATCAAGACACACGGCAGTGTGTCAGCCAAGCTCGCGCTGCACATCTGCTAGTGTATCTTTACACGAACCATTTCGGGCTACTTTCGACCCCTCTGTTTCTCAAGAACTACTTCATCGTATTTACAATTCATCGGAAAAGTAAGAGAGCGAGTTTTTCTCTTACGAAATATCTAGGGAGAGGAGGTGCGGGGTGGGGGGCGGGGAGAAGCAAAGCTCCGTCTGCACTCCTAAAAATTAAGGCGAGTATATATTATGCTATGACCAGCTACCGAGTCTTTGGTTGCAGCTGCGGCCCTAAAAATTGAGAACTCCTTTAAAAAAAGTATCGCAAATCTTTTCTTTTTTTTTTCTTTTATTAAGAAAACTTTCAGTTAAACCGATAAAATTTTAGTTACGTCCTTTGACAAAATTTACGCTATTTACGTGAAAATAATTGTAGGAAGTTTAAGTAAAGGTTTGGGGGAGGGGGGCCCACAAAAAGTTGCATAGGGGCCCATGAAACCTGTCGACGGCCCTGGAGAGTTGACTTATCCTCTAGTAGCCATTTCTTCAAAAGAGCACAAAACTGTGGGATTTGTATACCACAGTGGCTATAGCTCCACACTGAGTCACTGATTGCAATCAAGGTCACGGCTCCCTACACTCTTTATAATGACCTCTAGTGGACAGTAAGAATGGGGAGGGAGCAAATTGAGTGATAATTGTCTTGTTTTAGTAGGAAACGGATTTTCCCAGTTTATATGTATTGTCTTATTCAAATAAGTAAAAACATTTTTTTTTGCAAGTAACGTGCTCACATTGCTTAATAACATGTTCACCATGTAATCTCTATTATTCAAACTAAATTTGACACTTATATAGGCTATAATATTGAAAAATCTTGCGCATATTCAACCTGAAAACCCTAAAAATAAGCAAATTTCAGGCGAAAATTGTAACTTATCTGAGGGTGATGGAATTTTTTCACTATTTTTTCCGTAATCAGCACGCGAAATACTGTTGAAACCAATAGTTACATATGCAACAATTTTTTCATCGCAGACCTGTGTTATTGGTGTTGTGCAGATGATCAAGTCGTTATTAGTGTTCTTCTGATAGAGTATGCAAATTAGGGTACATTGAGAAGAAAATGCCTTTTAGAAACTTAAAATTTTTATGTTGATAAAAAGTTGCTCCCATAGACCCATATATACCTTCGCTCCCAGAAAATCTTGCGTTGAAACGGGGAACTCTAGTCAGCTCTGAGATACGATACTCGAAAAACCGCTAGAAATATTCATTTCGCATAAAGTAAATTCCGTTGCAGCGCTGGACCAAATCATTACTTTTTTTTAAATTTTTTACTGTGTTTCAGGGTTGACGTTTATGTCAATAAAAATTGAATGAGAAAATTAAACTACAGAATTTTGAAATGATTACCTTTGTTTTTTAACGTAACAAGAAACCACCCAGGGACGTCATTTCGAAATTTTCCAGGGGGGGGGGGGTGCAAAGGGTGCATACACAATGTAAAATTTACCAAAAAGTGGCAAAAACCACGCCTATTTATATGCCAATACATTGATTTCCCAAAGTCAGGGGGGAATTGAACCCACCCTCTGCCCCCCCCAAATGAGGGGCCTGAAACCATCTTAGATTCATTTCCTTTTGCTAAGTCATTATTACTGTTGTCGACTAATTAGATCTACTACTGAATAAAGGTCTGCTCCACATTTACCGCATGCCACTGTCTTCTTGTTTTGATTTTCAATTATTTCCCATCAAAACTCTTATAATTATTCGACAGCTATCTTACCAGGGGCAGCTCGAACACATACCACGAAAGTACCGTTCTAAGTTCTTAGATGATAAACTGAGTTCTTTCGGGAAAAAAAAAAAGACTTCTGCAACTCTAATTAATAACATTGAACCAAAATTAAATCGCATTCGTTGATCCACTTACCTATGAGTGGAATTATCATAACGTTTAACTAAATGGTGTAAATAGTATAAATTTCTGAAGTAACAGTTGACATTTTCTTCAATCATACTCTAATTTTACAATTTAATGGAGCTTTTTATGTTAGTTACTGACTTTTCTTGATCTCGCAAATTTATTTTTAAATTAAATTGCTTATTTTTTTTTTTTACATTTTAATGTAAATTTCGGCCTTCTTCTCTTTCAAGTTTTGCTTGTTCAAAAATTAAACATTCAATTTTAAATTTCAGAAATACTGATTTTGTTTGCAAAATCCGTATTTGATTAACAAATATATAAATTTTTCGTTTTAACTACTTCAGCAAAACATATTAAAACACTCGTGTGTGTTCCATGTTATGATAATTACTCCTTGTATGTATATATCGTAGCCATAAAAAAAAATCTTAAAAATTCAACTCAGTTGGTCATTTTGCATGATTAAAAAAATATCTTTGCGAAATATGCTTCATTAAATTTCAGCACATTTTTTTTAACCTCTTGGAGAAAAAACGTTGAGAGACTTCTTTATTTTTCATCTTTTCTCTTCATTCATTTACCTTTTTATTAAGTGCATTAATGACGGATAGAATATCAATATTTCACTGCAATTTCAATTTATTTATTTATTTTCGTAAATTGATCATAAAAGACATGATCAAATCATGATCATCCAATTTCTCTGGAAGGACTTTCGATTATGAATAGCTGAACGTCGTGCTTTTGAATGAATGCTTAGTCGTGCTTCAATTTCGCAATGGCATCGGCACAAACCACCTTTGGGGATGCCCCATTCTCGGCAAACAAATTATGCATTGTCTGAAATTAGGAATGTGGTATTTGGAGCATTACGTGATTGTGATTCATGGATTAAATTTTAACCAGACTAAGCAAATGATGCTACAGAATGAAAATACATACCACAAGTATCCAAAGTTGTTAATGTTTCTTATTATTTGAAAGATCTTTTCAGAGTTTCACAAAGCTGAAATTACTCTCACGGAAGCATTCTCAGGTTAATTTTACGAAAATTTATCTAGGTTAGAAAATGTGGTAGATAATCAATATTATGAAAATATGCTGCTGGACTTCATTTGGGTAGGAGGTGGAATAATGGCAAGATTTGGTATATGTTGTTAGAGTCGTATAGTTAGTATATAATTGAAGCTTTGTATTCTGAAAAATAGAGGAGGGAATATGTTTATATTATGAAAGAAGAATGAAAATACATACCATAAGTATCCAAAGTTGTTAATGTTTCTTATTATTTCAAAGATCTTTTCAGAGTTTCACAAAGCTGAAATTACTATCACGGAAGCATTCCTCGGTGAATTTTACGAAAATTTATCTACGTTAGAAAATGTGGTAGATAATCAATATTCTGAAAATATACTGCTGGACTAGGAGCTGGGTAGGAGGTGGAATAATGGCAACATTTGGTCTATGTTTTCATGCTCTTATATTTAGTATATATTTGAAGTTTTGCATTCTGAAAAATGGAGGAGAGCATATCATGCATGTATTATATCAAAACATACATGCATGGACATTTTAATATCTAGCGCATTATTTTTATGCAGAAATGGAAATTATTGTTAAATATTAATAATTTATAGTGAAATATTTTTCAGCATTAAAAAAGAATAACTAAAACATTATAGCAGCTCGTTCATTTTCTTCACTTAGATCAGGGATGGCCAACATGTGGCAAGCGTGCCAGTGTTACACGGCGGAAGAGTGGTTCGCAAATACTTGGTGAATATGTTTTTAAAAGAAAGTTATATATATTCAGAAAAGCTTTGTCAATCTATAAAATTCCTATACTCATATTTGAAGAAAAATTTCGAATTCTTACTTTTAATTCATTTGTACTTAATTATAAAAATAAAATGCCAAAATGTAGTCAGTATCTTTATCTAAAAATGTAGTCGTGAGTCCTATTGATGACTAGATGACATGGGCTAAAAGATTAGCACGCAAATTGTTTGAATTATCATATTGCAAGTGCTTATCATTAGCTTTACATGAAAATAGAAATTCAAGAGTCTTGTTTCTTTTACAATTTATCTATTAAGAAGTTCTTTATGCCAAGGGTTTAAACTTGTCTTCTGTTGATTACCTTATATTGTACTGTCTCAGCAAAATGATAATTTCAGTTTTACTAGAGTTTTAAAGA
Source organism: Uloborus plumipes (assembly GCA_038373865.1). NCBI lineage: Eukaryota > Metazoa > Arthropoda > Arachnida > Araneae > Uloboridae > Uloborus > Uloborus plumipes. The sequence goes on along the minus strand of JAXGGA010005249.1, from coordinate 67,813 downwards.
TTGAGTGTTTCTTATATTAAGCTTCTTCACTGCTCAGACTTATGTAGAAAAACATGTTATTTGACTAAAAACCACATAATCAGTCAACAAATAGCATTTTTTCCCTTTCTTGTCTTTTTCAGTGTATTGAAAAAGTTGATAGTGACACGTGAAACTTTTTTTCTCCAGAAAGTGGCACTCTTGCCAAAAAGGTTAGTCACTACCGACTTAGACAACTGATTGTTCTTTATTTCTTTATTTATATTTATTTAGTTTATAAGTAAAATGGTTGAAAACAATATTTCAACAGATTTTACTCATAAGAAAACATAGAGTGAAAATAGTATATATGAGTAAAAAATGCTGAATTTTGTTAATTTTACAGCTAGTAGATTTCAATTAAGTTACAAATTTCTCAGTGCAGGTGTTTTGCCCACTCAGTAACATCTCCAAAATTAGTGACTTAGTATGTAAATTTAGCTTTAAAACATTTTTTTTGTAAAAAAGCAGCGATAGAGATGTTTTTTCTGTTATTTAAGAGATTCAAAAACTCTTCATGCACCACGCAGTATAACGTGAGGCTTGCAGCAGTAAGTAAAAACACAAAAGGGCAATTCCACGGTAACTTTCGTTACATTTTGACCACCACTTAGGTATTTAGCACCTCAGTACAGACAAATATTGTTATACGAATCTTGAATAAAAGCATTCTATGAAAATGCCAGTCAAAAGCAAAATTAAAATGCAAAAATATTCCATGCATTAAAATTTTACAAAATTTAGCAGTCAAAAATAAGGCAGTAACTTACGTTACACAAAAAGGGAATGACATAATATGAAAATTGGTTCTAAGGCAAATTTCTGCTCTATTACAGCTGTTTTCTCGTTTGAAGTATAATTTATCAGTTTCTTATAATACTTAGGAATGTATTATAATAAATTTAAAAATTTATTTAAAAATTGAAAATTATGGGAATTTTTGACTGGGTAACTTACGTTACAGTAACTTATATTACAAAATTTACTTACAAGCAAATCTTTATTACAAAAATTAATGAATGAAAATTACAGCTTAGTTTGGATAAAAATATTGAAAATTAACAATTATGAATTGAATTTATAGAAATTTAATACCAAATTCAATGACCAATCAAAAATATTACATAACATAAGAATTTTTAATGCAAACTGGTCACTGTTGTTAACAAGTTCAGGTAAATGAAAAATGATCAAAAAGTTCAGGTAGGTTCAATTTTTCGAATCACGTTTTCTTTCGCATAATAAATTTCATCTGTCGTTTCTGGCCATTTCTAATAGGTTCCAACAGCAGCCATTACTTTTATTTTAAACTCGTTCTCTTCAATAATCATCACAATTCAAAGATACAATGTAGTTTCGTACTTTATCACACACTGTTCACCGGCTTTTGCCTCTGCTTTTTCTTATTGTTCCTTGAAAGACGAAACACTGCAGTTTGTCTATTTCTAGTTCTTAAATGTTGATTGTCAATGTGCGGATCTTCTGAAAATAGTTTTGATAAATTTTGCTTTTTCTAACATATTTTCATACCATCAAGAGAGATCCACATGACTTTTCTCATATATCTTTTACAGCGCATCTTTTCTGCAGAGTTCAGTGGCATTTTAATACAGAATAAAATATATTTCACCTGTAAGAGATAAAATATTTTTATATTTGTTTTTCCAAAACATATTTTAAAACTTTAAAGCATAACAGAAATCATTTTTGAATAATTTATAGTAAATTACCTCCTAAATATTCAGAATGCAGTGATATTGTTTAGGGAAATTAATATCTTAAAAGCCAAAAAGAGACATGTAATTTATAATAGATATGTATTGTAATCTTATAAACAAATAAAGACATTTTAAGAAATGTGATTAATTTAAATTAACTTAATACAGCACAATTAAATAGAATTTTTGAATAAATTACTCCTACTAACCACATAGGTTTGTTTCACAATTTACTTTCTTTATAAACACAAGTATTTAAGTTCTACTTAGGTAACTTACATTACCTGCATATGTCGGTAACTTACGTTACACGTTTTGATTGTAGCACAAAAAATTAAATAAACAATATTTAAAAAAAACTTTAACTATTTGCTTAACACACACTTATAAGATAGAAGATATAGGATTGTTAACATTGCATTGCCCTTTCTTTATGCACAACATGAACTTTAACATGTTTTTGGTAACTTACGTTACATAGAACTGTGCATTTTTGAAGTTTACATAAATCACTTAATTTAAGTGAAAACATTCATTTTAGCAATTCATAATGTTGAATTAAAGTGTAATAATCAATATTCTTCCTTTAAAACAGTTATCTAAAGAAAAAAATTGAAACTTACCAACGTTGAAAGATTGATCATTTGCTTTACCAAAAGTTAAATATTCCATTTCCAACTTCAAAGTGCTGCCAAAACTAAAAATACTACACTCTTGAAAAAAGATTAGTATAAATAATAAACTTCGAACATTTTTAAACCAAAAAATATGCAAAACAGGCGCATTGCTGTAATTTGATTTTTCCAACGCTTTTCCACACTTGCATGGAATTGCCCAAAAGCAAAACAAATCAAACAATACATTTAAAATATTCAATTCAGGAAATAATTAATCCGATTTCTGGAAAGTTGCAGACTTTTAGCTGGAAGCTTTCCTGCTGTTACCAAATATGTTACTGGTATAATTTAGGTATATTAGCTGCCAATTTTTCCTAGAAACGTCTTCGAATATTTTTTACAATATAGTATAGGATCGCGGATAGTATAGTTGCCAAAAAGTAAGTTGAGATATAAAAAAAAAGTTGAGTGCCACTGTTATCAAGAAAGTGTGAATAGTGATTCGTTAGTAGTCTGAGATTTCTTTTGAAATGGGAAATCTATTCAAATTGTCTATGGATGTATCATTAAAAATAAAACATTTACATTGAAAAAAAATCTATAGGCTTCAATGCGTTTTATCACAAAATGCGTTAGACTTTCTTAATGTACCGTAATTTTCAAAAGAAATTTCCAATTTTGAATTTTGAAAAAAAAAAAAAAAGTTTGACCAGTTCAATTACACCAACCTTCACATTCTTCACATGCTTTTAATGCCGTTTTTGAAAAAGGATTAGAAATATTTCTGATGGTGTACATTTTTGGACTTCTACATTTTTTTTAATTTACGACATTGTATTTGTACTAAAAACTCATACGCATCTACTTTATTAACCCATTAATGCCTAGCGTCCCTTTTTAGGGACGGTCCAAAAAGTGACTCTGAATTTTCCAAAAATGAACATTTCAACCAAATAATTGTGTTCAATTATTACTTTGGTATTGCTTCAATTCTGTATTAACAGATTTCAGCACATAACCGTTGTAAACTGTGATCTGTAGCCATTTGATTATGATCTTTATCAAAAATTACATCGTTCACAATCTCAAGAACAAAACGCTAAGTTTTTAAAGTTATTAACAAGTAAATCTATCTGTGTTTGATATATGTGCTACTTTGATCGATGTTTTAGTTTACCTTTTTTTGCAATTTTATAAATTTTAAAATTTTTTAGGATTTTATAGCAATTTAAGAGCGTCCCTAAAAAGGGACGCTAGGCACCAAAGGCTGCATTGTTTAACCGTTGCCGGTTTCTTGCTTAGAATCTATAATTTATATCAAAAGAAGTTAGTAAATGTTTTTAGACTGAGAAACAGATAATAATTGTCATTTTTAAAACTTATTTTATTTTAAAAATCTAATTAAATTAAATTAATTAATATATAAACTTAATTATACAACGTTCTTAAATATTTTCTCTTTTTTTTTTAATTACAAAAAATACTCAAGGTAAAATTTGAAAGATAGCTATTTCAAAAATGTAGTTCTTTAAAACACTAATTATTCGTTGTATTTAATTACTTTTCCATTATGCATTTAGGTGTCTATTATTGTTTAGTTTGACTGTTGAAGAGGCCCTAAGCTGTTTCAGAAGCTTAGCATTTCACCTTGATAAAGAATTCAAGGATTGCATAAGTGTCTGTTGTTTGAAAAAAAAAGGGGGGAGGGGTTGCAGATTTAATTTCAAAATTCCCTGAGAATGCCAATTTTGATCTCTACTGTGACATTTTATTTACTTCTCTTGCGTTCCTACGTGATTATTTGTCTCAGAAAGGTTTTGTGCAAGAATCGGATTAAAAAATGCTCATGAACTAAAGTTACGTTGTTCAAAAAAGAAAAGAGGGAAGATTTAAATAAACGTCGATGACAGGTAAAATAATATTACGTTGGTTCGGTGGAATAATAGCAATGTCATAACTATTGCATCGAATATTCATGGAGTTCATCCTATTGTAAATGCTAAGCGATTGTCCAACAGCGAAAAGAAAGTAATTGAAATTGATGAACCAAATATATATGGTTGCTCAGTACAATCGTTGCATAGGGAAAAAGATCCCATGCATCAAATATCGGTAACTACCGGTTTTTGATTCACTCTAAAAAGTGGTGGTATCCGCTCTTCATTTTTATTTTAGAAGCTGCTGTACGCATTGAGCTCAAGAGTACCGGATTGAGTTAGGAATTATGAGGCTAGTTGTTATATTGCTTTAAATAAGACTCAGGTAAGATGCGCCCAGTGAAGTAAAAGAGCTTATCGGAATGCAGCAAATGCAATACGTAGGTTTGCAGAACAAATGCTTTGCTGACTTTCATACTCAACAACACCAATATTTCCTTGTTCTCTGAATCTACTTCCCAGTTTATGTTAATTGCTGCTTTTATTTCTTCTTATAAATTGTCATTTACAATATTACATCGTAGGCAGAAAAAAAATTTTGGTAAAAAAGTATGTACCCTCTGGTGCCTAGCGTCCCTTTTTAGGGACGATTTTTCTTTCTTAAATAAAAAATTTAATTTTTACATGATAATTTTTTTAACTATTTTTCCTGTCCATTAAACACTATTTGTAACCAGTCTACAAAGTATCGTTTAAAAAAAAAAGGTCAGGCATTAATGGGTTAAATTCATAACAGCAGAAGCCTTTGGCAGATTTCACTACTCCAAAACTTAATTCAAACGTGTTTAACAACTCACATCACTAAACTATTTTGTCAGTTCTAAATAGGTGCATTTTGTCACTGCATTAATATCCTTAATGAATATCCAGGGCCATTAGACAGCATTCTACATGAATACACCAATTTATGAATAGATATCCTTTTCACAAACTCAGGAAAATGATGTTCCTTCTTTTGTTTCGGACATCTCTGTAAGGAAGATTAATGATTTGTGTTCAACTGCTAGTGATTACGATCACTGAGCAAAGTAAAGTGCTCCGAAAATAAATTCGGGTTCTGTAGAGGATATAGTTCTATTTTGAATCAAGGAATTGATGATTAGTAAGAGTATTCATAGGAGAACTTTCTCTATATTTAGGTCTCGATATTTGGGCATATTTGTTTAGAATTTTACTTATTCTAACGGGAAGCAATTTGTGGATGTGGATTTAGCAATGTGAAGTTCATATTATCTCGTGTTTTATATTATCTCGTGTTGGACAGTTTTGTATTCAATTGTTTTCAGATAAACACGGTGTAAAATTTCTCCACGAATATACATGAGAATTAACTTAAAATCAGTTCACTGCAAAAAATGGACTGTTGTTTTTACAGTATAATACTGGCAGCCGAATCTCCAATTTCAAACTGTAAAATGCACAGTAATAAACTCTAAAACTAGCAATTTTACAGTTTCTTACTTTATAGAAATTTTGCAGTTTATTTCGGTAAAATTTAGCTGTATTATACTGTAAAAAACAACAGTATAGTACTGGCAGCAGAGGTTCCAGTTTGAAACTGTAAAATGCACAGTAATAAACTGTAAAATTAGCAATGTTGCAGTTTATTACTGTACTATTAGCAATTTTGCCTTTTATTACTGTAATATTAGCAATTTTGCAGTTTATTACTGTAAAAGAAGAAATTTTATGGTTTATTACTGTAAAATTAGCAATTTTTACAGTTTATTACCATAAAATTAGCTGTATTATACTGTAAAAATAACATTTTTTTTACGGTGTATTACTAGTCTGATGTAGTGACATCACGCATAATTTAGAACAAGAATTAGAAAGATCTAAAACTAACTACCTAAAGAAACATTTATTTAGAAAAAAAAAAAAAAGTTTCTTCTGCGAAGAAAAAATGTTTATATGAATGGTTGAAAATTTACGGAAAAAAGAGAGACAGAGAGAGAGCAAGACCTGGCACTCTGTTCATTAACAAGAGTAAAATAAATGCTCAAAACTCATTAAAGGAAAAAAAAAACAAGAGTGAAGTAAACGAAAATATACATCCAAGTTTCCATTAATTGACTAAATGCAAACCCAAAGGACGTCGAAAACTGAAACAAAAAAAAAATTATAATAATCTGTAATTTACCAGACACAATATTTACTATAGTCCTTAAGTAAAAATGAGGAATGAGACCGTAAACGATCACAAATCAAAAATATGAGAGAATTCAAAAATCTATCACATTGCATGCGGCAAAACATGAAGATTCTGTGCAAATATTTACGATGCCTTATGGAACTTATAAGAGGAATTTTTTTCGTCATGAAAGTAGTAAGAAAAGAGCACGCAACTAGAGGTTGTTTACTTAAGTTACGGGCTTCTGCACGAAAACATTTATTTTCTTGAAATCGTCATGCAATTATATAACATCTAGCTGTATGTCATAACAACATGTCATAACTAATCTCTAGTGAATTTGCATCTTTTTTACTTGAAATATTACTTTCTAATTAGTGCTAATCGACAAATAATTATTTTACAACTGTAATTTTCCACACAGTTAGTCACGAATATACCAACTTTTTATCGACTGAGCTCTGCAAAAAATATCTCTGAGAAAGTCCCTACATAAGTATAACAAATTTATCAAAACCATTTCATCGAGGCATTTGATCCATGGCTTATGAAAGAATATTTGCGCATCTTAACAAATATTTTCGATGTTTTCCTTGATATTTTTCAAAAACCTATTTCTGAAGAAAACTATCAATACACACAATAATAAAAGGGTCTAATATGCTAGGCCCGTGATGGCCTGAGCGGTAAGGCATTCGACTCGTAACTAAACGGCCGTGTCTTCAATTCCAGCAGGTCAAAGATCCTCCGTGTTCACTAATGGTGACTAGAGCACGTTAATCATGTCGTGGTCACGCAGTCTTCTTAACTCCCATTCCAAATCAATACCTCAGGGAGTGTCAGATCAGATGCTGCTCGGCTCCCGGTCTGAATCAAAAAACAAAGCTGTCTTCAGAGCTAATGTGGTTATTTTAACCACGTGTAGTCTTAAGTACAGGAGACCCAGGAGCGTAATGTATATCTACTTATATTAAAAACTGAGTATCTTTCTATCTATCTATGTCACGCTTATTTCTCCTGAACGCCAATGAACTGAAAGTCGAACCAGGTACCGATAGATAGGTAATTTTTCAGGCTTCATTAGTTTCAATCTATATGATTATACGATTTTAATTAGCGAAGATATCAATTAATAAGTATTCAAATTTAAAGCGATTAAGCCTAATAAATGATTAAACTTCCAAGACATTTTTTCTTACCGTTGCCATTTTGAATTAAAACGTTAATTAAATTATTGAACTATTTAAAATTCCAAGATATTTATTTCTTTCCGTTGCGATTTTAAGGCAGGAATTCAAGTGAAACACGGACGATCGCAACTCACCAATGCAATCGCAAATTCCAAAATTTGGATTCAAGTGAAACGAATTCACTTGAATTCGACTTACAGTAGCGGTTGCAATATGCGATCGCCTCGAAGCGACTGCAATGGTGTTTCACTTGAATTCGGCCCTAAATTAAAACGTTAATTAAATTGAACTTTTTAAAATGAAAGAGTGTTATTTTTTTCCATTGTCATTTTAAATACGTGTTATAACAAAGTTCTAACAATTGTTTTTATTCTAATTATTAATGACATATTTTTTCTCAGGTACCACTTTGAAAATGTGTTTTTAAATAAAATTGCAATTGCTGTTTTTAGAAGGGACTTTTTCTGGCTGCGATCCATAAGTAGTCAAATTTAAAGCGATTAAGCCTAATTAATGATTAAACTTCCAAGACATTTTTTCTTACCGTTGCCATTTTGAATTAAAACGTTAATTAAATTATTGAACTATTTAAAATTCCAAGATATTTATTTCTTTCCGTTGCGATTTTGAATTAAAACGTTAATTAAGTTGAACTTTTTAAAATGAAAGAGTGTTATTTTTTTCATTGTCATTTTGAATACGTGTTATAACAAAGTTCTAACAATTGTTTTTATTCTAATTATTAATGACATATTTTTTCTCTGGTACCGTTTTGAAAATGTGTTTTTAAATAAAATTGCAATTGCTGTTTTTAGAAGGGACTTTTTCTGGCTGCGATCCAAATATTAAAAGAACCTTTTCGTTTAGAATTTGGCAATTAATTTTACAGGAAGAAAGCGGTTTGGAAATAATTGTTTTTGGAAAGGAATTTTATTTGTTATTTAGGGAGAGTGCTAAGTATGCGCTACTTGACATCGTCTTTATTTTTGAGGAAGCATGTGCAAATAATTCGATTGATTCTTTGATGCAGGAAAGCTTTTTAGCGAGCCGCTTTAGTGGGGAGTAGTTTATTAAACTTTTCCTTGGTACTTTAAAGGCGAGCCGCCTTGGCGGCGAGTAGTGAATTGAAACTTTCCTCGCTACTGTAAAGGCGAGCCGCCTTGACGGCGAGTAAACTGTTTAAACTTTCCTCATTTCTTTAAAGGCGAGCCGCCTTGGTGGCGAATAGTTTTCTCAAACTGCCTTCACTACATTACAGCCCGTGCAACGCCGGGCTACGCAGCTAGTATTAATTTAAAATATGATAGATTGATTTTTTAATTGGAAAGATAGTCATTCATTTGGAGAAAATGAGTCTTTTTCTGACCGATGTGTAAACTAAGTTCCCAACTTACGTTGGGATTTTGGGAAGCAACTTTATCTACAAATTTATTATTATTTTCTTGAGTTTTCTTACCTTCTTGGGCTTTCCTTTAAGTCTCATAAATTATGAACCACTGAACTAAAAACAGCAAGTTTCCATACTTTACGAAGTTATTTATTAATTTGTTTTCGTGAGTGGACTAAGTAATCAACAATAAAATTTCTAAAAAAGGAAGAGGTAATATTTATGTTTAATTTACATGCCAAAGAAAAGTCATATTAGAAATATGACAATCTAAATGTCAATTCTTAAATTGTTTCATACACTGTTCTGTCAGACACTTAAGTATTCTAATTCTTCAGATTCTTCGTTATTTTTATTCGTTTAGATTTTTTTAAAGAAATTCTGTTCATCATTTATGTTTTCTAGTAAACAAACTTTTTTCACATTCATTTCACCATCGTTATTTAAAGACCAATTTTTTTGTACAATTACAGTTACAAAGAGCCTTCACCATTGCTTTTTAAAATTGGAGTATTTTATCAATGAATGATAAGAGACCAAGTAGTTGAAGCAATTTCATGAGAACCAGTAAAGTTATCGTTAACAAATTGATATGTTTGTTTGAATTCACATTTTTACGAGATAGAATTTTATCCTCTAAGCTTCTTAACAGAAATAAGGTTAATAGAGAAAATATGTTGGCTTCTGCAGCATTTACAGTATTAAGTATTTCTTTTAAGAATATTATATGCGAGAACGCCACTGAGCAAATAGCTTTGTGTTCATGTGTATATGAGAGATTCTCTGTAAACTCGTCATTTTTCACATGGAAATCTGTCCGGGCACGGTTTTTTGAAATGTTCGTATAATTGCAATACTATTGCTCAGAAAATGAATCTATTGCTTTGGTTTGAAAGAAGGCCATTTGAAGTTTGTGTTTTCTGATAAATCATGATAGGGGGTAAGTCCCCAGCCTAGTATAACTAGGCAGGGGACTGTACCAGGTGACTGTATTTTGCTCTTTGTTGCGTAATATCTGCAAAACTATTGGAACATAATTAGTTACGAGACTACCTATAAATTTAGGCACAAATCGTGGACATAATAACTAATATGTTTTATAATTAAATTGATTGACATTAATAAAATCACTTCCCAGAGGACTGTTTTCGCAACGACCCTGATGCATATTTTCATCACAAATGTGGCTCTCAAACTAAGCAAAGTAGCGTTTTAACACCGTTCTCGGCGATTTCGGCAAATTCACACTGATTACTTTAAACTTCATGCCAAAAAGAATTTGCAAAAGTTATAGATTTTTCGTATTACAGCTTTGAATTTGTTGCAGGGGACTGTTTGAAAAAACTCCGGACAGAATTTACATGACAATTTTAAGTTTTAGAAATACGTAATTATACCTTATTTCATGAGAAAAATATAGCTTCATTATTCTATTTTTAGATATTAATTGCCAAATTTATGTAGTGTTAATAGGTTTTCTGAAATACTGTCTTTAACAGTTAGACTATGGGATTGGGACAGCCAGGGGACTGTGTTTTTGGCGCTTAGATAATTTCTAGAAAAAAATATTAAATTGTTATCACTCCAAATACAATTGGGCCACAAAGTATTAATGCTTTACTTGTATTAAGAGCGATAATTACTTTATTACACTTTATTATTTTTAAAATACTCAGTCCGGACAGCCAATTACCAGTTTACAGAGAATCACCCACATTTAATTCTATTTTACTTTTCTCCAACTCCGCCTGTGATTTCGTTTTTTTTTTTTTTTTTTTTTTTTTTTTTTTTTTTTTTTTTTTTTTTGACTCTAAAAAAAGTTTTTTTTTTCTTAACACCGAACCATGGCTTTCTGTAGTTAAGGCATTCTATCTTTATTCTTTCTTATTTAGAATGTATTTGAACTTATTAGACGTACATTTATGAAATGTTGATTTAAAACGTAAGGTACGCAAAATGTATTCTTAACCCACGCACATGTTATTTTACATCTTATTTATTGCTAAAAAAGGGGGGATGCTTGTTCTCTGTTAGTTTTAGTAATTTAATTAAGAGATTTTTAAGTCAAATTTTCACATGAGAGCTAATTACCATTTGTATTCAATGAAAATATTTCAAGTACTAATGAAATTGTTATTACTTCTAGCCTTTAGAACTACTATTTTGATAATAAAATTTAAACAACTTTAATTTTTAAACTCAATTGAAGGAAATACAGCTGATGCTAAATGTAAAAGATATTGATTCTTATGATTTAAAGAAATTCATATATTTGTAAATTAAATTCATAGGAAAATTAAAACGAAGCTTGAAAATTACGCTTGAGAGAGCCATAAGCTTACTTGCTCAAGAAATACTTTGAGATTTTTAATTAAAATATCACTTCTGAAGTAAAGAATAAAGAGGGTATTAAAAGATGTCCTCTAGAAAGTGAAAGCTTTTGATCATATTTGAAAGAAGAAAGCCTTTTTAAAAGTTTGATTAGTTTAGACACTAATTTCATGCTTAAAATTAAGATTAGTTTTACTCTTAATTGACCTATGATGAGAGTTTTCAGACATATTAGCTTAACTGATTGTATCTACTTCAGAGAATTGTTTGACTGCAAAAAGAAAATCATCACATTCATAGAGTTATGAAAGCAAATAATTACATTGAGAAGTAAGAGTATTTTCAATTATGCATGATGCTAATTTTATTCCAGAAAATATTTTTAGTACATTTTACTTCAATGAATATTATTTATTTATTCAATCAAATGTTATTTATTTATTCAATCAATCATTTACTTATTTAAAAGAAGGGGAGAAACGTTGCTTAAAGCAACTAGAGATCTCACTTTAAACAATTTGAGAAAATAACTCTTTATAAAAGGAGTTGTATTACGACTCCTCTTAAAACGACCCAAGTCGCTTCAGCGAAAATCAGGCTAAAGAGGAGCAGTACACTATAAAAAATAAACGTTGTTTTTACAGTATAATACAGCTAATTTTATAGTAATTTTAGTTATAAGATGTAAAATTGCTAATTTTACAGCAGTTAACTTTAAATTTGCTAGTTTTACAGTTTATTATTAGGCGTTTACAGCTTTAAACTGGAACCTCTGCTGCCAGCATTATACTGTAAAAACAGCTGTTTATTTTTTGCAGGTTAAGAGGCGAAAAACAAGTGAAATTATCTAATGCAAAACATTTTGCGAATTAGAATTAAAATACATCAATTAAGTCATTAAGTTACCGGAGCTGTAAAGGAGATGTTTTTAGCTAAGTTTAAAATTATATAAGTACCTCTATAAGGAGCTACCTCTAAAGAAATTGGCTTTTTTTTTGTTCTGCTGATTATCAGCTTTTCTCAATGTAAGCTATTTAACCAGAAGCAAGGTGCATTTTTTGAGCAGGTTGGGGGCTGTATGAAAAGGATATCCGATATATTGGAGGAAGGTTAAGTGCGAGCCTATTATAGTTTGTATGAAGGCTATAACTGGTACATTCGCCGTGTACTGTACGATTCTTAATAACACGTCCGAATATGCGATCAATGTATGCAGTTGTTTTTGGGGTTCAAGATTTCATTTATTAATACATGGTATTGGAATTTCTTGAATAAGAGTTAAATATACAGGGTGTCCACTCCAATCGTGGACCAATAGCTTATTTCTAAACCGTTAGAGATAAGCATATAGTTTATTTAGGAAAAAATCTCCAAATTACGAAAGGAATTTTGGGTCTATTCAATGTTTTTCAAAAAATCAAATTTTGAAAGAGTTACGAAATTTAAATTTTTATACAGCCTCCCAGTCCTATCAATCATATTTAGTAAAACATTCTTGACACTGTAACGTTTAAAACTAAAAAAAAAATCACTCTTCTACCACAAAAATTGACCGAGTTATGACGTTTTGAAAAATCAAGATTTTAAAGGATTTCGCATACGGTCCCTTAAGCGATAGCTCGATGGCGTCATGAAATAATGCAAAATCTTGATTTTTCAAAACGTCATAACTCGGTCAATTTTTGTGGTAGAAGAGTGATTTTTTTTAGTTTTAAACGTTACAGTGTCAAGAATGTTTTACTAAATATGATTGATAGGACTGGGGGGCTGTATAAAAATTTAAATTTCGTAACTCTTTCAAAATTTGATTTTTTGAAAAACATTGAATAGACCCAAAATTCCTTTCGTAATTTGGAGATTTTTTCCTAAATAAACTATATGCTTATCTCTAACGGTTTAGAAATTAGCTATTGGTCCACGATTGGAGTGGACACCCTGTATATATCACGAGCTTTGACAAATTGTGCAGAAAATCTCATACTTAATTTTACTGCAAGTGCAAGATCAACATTTAACATGAAACACAAGGCATGTGTATTAACAATAATAATAATAATAATAATAACAATAATAACTGTTATTACTATAATTTTTAGTATTATACGTTTATTTATTTCATAAAAGAAGAGCAGTTAATGCAATTCATTATTCTTTTAATTCTTAAATATACTTATTTTAGGAGTTTGAGGTTGGTTTGTAAAAAAAAAAAAACTTTGGGAGCTTTGATCCTCTTTTTACAAACTATTTTTCCTTTTTTTATCTGGCAATAAAAAAAGTAATTTCAAATTTATATTGTTTTCTTTGCGGATTAGGCTTTAGTTTTAAAAAAAAGTACCACGTCTAATTAATGGATATAACGATAATCAAGGAACATTCAATTACTTAAAAACTGTTAATGATAGATAATTGTGTTAGTTACCATTCAGTACACTGCTTAATAAATCATGTTTTAGATCCTGATTAACTTAGTGCTTTTGTTCTTATCTGATACCATCTAAGTGTAATGTTGAGTTGCTACAATTAAGTCTTAACTGTTGCTTCTCTTGAGTCAGAGTGGCGTTTTATGTCTTGGTCGTTTTATCTCTTAGTTTTTAGTAAAAAAGTGTATAAAGAAAATCTCAGTAGTTAATGGTTGTTGGTCTGCAATGGCGAATTTTTCATCCAAAAATGTGCAACACTGTTTGAAAATTAGTTTTTTCTTTCTCTTATCCGATAGTTTTGTAAAATACTGTTCCTAGAAAAATGTTCCAATTTACGTATATTCTTGGAGGCGAAAACCAAAACAAACTTTTTAGGATACACTGAGAGGAAAAAATATTCTTGATAATTTTTTCTCTCATTCTTAGTGTCTGTTGTATTTAGCACAAAATGAGTGAAAATCACAAGTAGGCATCAAAAAATGAACAAAAATCCTCAAAAATAAATTAATAGATAGATGAAAGAACGCGTTATTGCAAGAAAAAAAGTGTAACACAGGGAATAATGGTCTGGATGAAAAAAAAAAGAAAATATTTACCTTTAAAACACATTATAGTGAAGTACTTGTAATACAGGGTTTCTAAAAATGATTTATTTAATTTCAAAACACTATAAATCCAAATGTATCCCTACATAGAACAGTGATAAATATTTGAGAAAAATGAGAACAGCACATTTACGTAAAGAAAAGATATGGACAGGAGAGAAAAAGTACATCCATGCCAGAGCCGGGAATCGAACTGCAATCAAACTGCTGTCGATCGAACTGCTGTCAAATCTCTCTGACCGCTAGACAAGGTGGCCGACAACCCTGTATAAAAGTACATAATTTGAAGTCAATGCATAGAAGTAATTATGATTATTGTCAAGAATATCATCTTCTGTTTGTAAATTATTTTCGATTCATAAAAAGATTTAAATTTGAAAAATTGCTTCATTTTATATGAGTTATTATATAAAATTCAAGAATGGAAAAAAATGCCAAAATATTATCTTTAAGCAGGCGAGAAAGAATTTAATGAAAAACTGGTCTCGTTTTATTTCTTTCTACTTAAGATACTTAAAAACACAAAGTCTATATTACCTTTTTTTTTTTTTAAGCAAAACTAAAACGCAGTGTTGTTTTATACATTTTTGCTTCGTAAAATTAAATCTAAACCAGTTTTCAACTAATTTAATATTTTGCGCTTTACGTGACTAAAAGGAGAATAATTTAGTTAAAAATTCTCGCTTCCGCATTATTTGAGACAAAATATTTTTCAAATCTTCTAAGACATGCGCCATATTTTTATAGCTTATCTTCCAGTCTTTAATAGTTAAAGTGACTTGAATAAACTTAGAGACACAAAGGAATGTAACATTATTTATGTTAACTAAACTTATAAAAGAGTTTTTTAAACGTTTAACCAAATTACAAGAGTAACGAAACAAGCAATAAAAACACATTGTTTTTTGTGAAATGAATTGTTCCTTAATTCGTTTTGAAACATCTTAAAAGCTAAGTTTTTAAATGTCTCGAAAAAGAATAAAAGTGAAAAATGCAATAAAATAAAATTTTAACTTAAAATCAGAATTATAGGGTTCCGAATGACATTATCACTATAAAAATGTCCTATAAACACACAGCTTTTTTCAGTCATTTATTTAGCAAGTAATTCATTGAATTTTTTCGGAATATCTTTTATACAAAACATAAAGGACAGGTTTATTGTAGATAAACCCACCTATAACTTTATCATAGTTAGTCTGCAGTTTTTTACTCTTTTGAAGTTATCAAAGATGATAATATGAAGTAAATTGCCGACTTGTAAAAGCAAAGCCATACAACGTTAAAAAAAGTACAAATGCGCTGTTGGATGTTTTTTCATTCATAAGCTTACAATTGAAAAATTCGTTCCTTTTAATACCGAAACACGTGTTTGCGTATTTCTGCGCTTTTAAGATTTTTTAATGTTGTATGATATTTTCTCGGCTGACTTGTGTTTAAAAAGAGCAAAGAATTATCGAGAAAATACCGTCAATAAGTATTTAGCCTCCTTAAGCTGAAAATGTAATTCGAAACATATTATTCTCTCCGGGAAAATTATAAACCTGCATCTTTCCCCAATTTGTTATTTTTTTTTTGCTTTGGAAAGGTTCTTTTGATGTTTTTTTCTTTTTTTCTTCTTTTCTTTTCACATTTTTTAAAAATAACTCTTAAAGTGCACTCTCAATCGTTAATTGTTATTTAACTTTATTTCTTTCACCCATAAAATGTAATTTCACTCTGACTGAATGGTTTTTATAGTTTTTTTTTTTTTTTTGTCGTGTCTATGACTTAGCCGAACTAAATAACTCCATGGATCCTTATAACTGCTTTTGCCATTTGTTGGATGTTATCGTCATAAAGGTCTACAAGTGACGGCAATACACCAATTTCTCTCAGGTTCGCACTTATTGCTGGACACTCAAAGATATGACAAGGTGTAAGCTGTGTATCTGGGCAATTGCAACAGTTTCTATACACCCTTCTACCCTCTCCATCAATCTTCATGCCCCTGTGATGGCCGGTTCTCAGCCTGGTTATAGTTTTTGTTATTGGTCGACTTGTATTTATTTCACAAAGCTGGTGTTTCACTTGGATTGATTTATCTCTAAGTTTAGATTTCGCTATTGCGTTTGCATCTTGGAGATAGACGCTGTTGTTGTTAGTATTAAGTTCTCTGGACTCCTTGGCTAATTTATCAGCATATTCGTTGCCTGCTATTTTGACATGTGCAGGTATCCACTGAAGCGTACAGGTCTTGTTCATAGCCTGGATCTCCTGAAGACCTGAGATGATTTCATGGGCAATAGAAGAGTGCCCCTTTGAAATTGCCTGGAGGGCGGCCTTAGAGTCACAGAAAATCACTAGCCCCTGTGCCTGTTTAGTAGTGGGAAGGGTCCTATACATATTAAGTGCCTCCAAAATAGCACGTAGCTCGCAGGTGAATTTGGAGGCTATTTTTCCTGCACTGAATTTGCCTTGGCAAGAGTTATCATCTGGAACAATTAAAAACACACCAGAGCCTCCATTGGTGATAGTTTTGTCGGAAGAACCATCTGTAAATGCATGAACAAACTTTTCTTTTGGGAATAGTGTAGAATGCTTTTCTTTTTATAATGTTCAATTTTTTCAATGTGCGAACAATTATGCAAAATTATAGAGTTACTAAAAATAGAAATTTTATATTGTATAATTGCTGACTTTTCAAAAATATTTAACTTTAAACTAACACATTTATGCTCAAGTTTTCTTTAAACAATTTTTTTCAGTTTTATCTGCTTAAAACTGTTACTTGGAATGGTTTACATACATTTTAGGCTATATATAGTTCGCCGTTGCCTTATTTATAAGGTTATTTAACGTGCTGTTTATGGGATATTTTGCAGATATATGAGCAAAATACGACCTTACTTGACTTTACTTTTGCAAAGTAACATTACAGAAGGCATCTCAGATCAATTTTAAGCAAAACATTTTAAAATAGTTTAATTTTATAAAAAATAAGTTCGCAAAAAAACTTACTTTCCGTGCCTACCCATGCTGGATCGTTGCTTGACTGATTTGTCTGAAAATAGCTGTCAATAAATAAACTCTGATGTCCAAATAGTGGCTCTAACTGGTTTTCTCAAGAAGAAGTACTATTTAAATTGGGAAAAACAGCTTTAGTAAAATGATATACTCATTACAGGTTTTTGTATGCAGTAACTAACAAGCGTCCCGTTTTTAGGCTACTGGGCATAAATGGATTAATAAAGTAGTATCTTAATTTAGCTCAGAAACGCTTATTTTTTAATCATCAATTATTGTAATAAATGTACTCATCACGAATGATGCCTGAAAATCATTTAAAACAAAATTTTAATTTTCTAACAGTTCTGCTTTTTCTTTTATCTTTTTTTTTAACTTTTCAAACACAATGTTGTTAAAACTATCAATGAGCTCAAAACAAAATATTTTAAACAATTCGAAAATTTCCTTCACATTCAGATTGATTTATCGAGTACAATAAACAAAAAGAAATACTTTCCATTCTTACCAACGAGTTATTTATAACGATGATTGTTATCAACTCATAAAAGTTTTGCAATATGTTTTGAAACTTAAACTTAAGCCATAAAAAGGGTTTTTAGGAAAGTACTTTGCTCCAGAACATAAAAAAAAATTCTATCGTAGTTTATTATTTCTGCTTGTAGTTAGTCTTATAGTCAAAAACCGAATTTTTAAGCTTTGATAGAGCAGTAGAAAAGTTTCCTTTTGCTACCAAATTTTTTTAGTTCGTTGAAATAGCTTAACTTAAACAACTAGATTTAAATTTTTTAGTGTTCCAGTATTATGCGTTAGAGATGGGGATTGTATATTAAATAGAATTTTATGATAAATAAATGTAATGCAGTAATAATATTAATAACTTTCGCTGGAAGAAACAAAGTGATAAAAGATTTTTGGAAAAAAAATAGAACCGACTTCAGTTGGAAATTGCTCTAAAAAGTAAAACATTTTTTTTACTTTGAACACCATCCAAACTACTTTTTAACATAAGTTTTGAAGTCGGCGCAAAAACGATAGGTAAAATGATATTTAACTTTATTTTGCCAACATTTTTCAGAGAAACCATTGAAAAGTAAAAGCAGAATGTAACATTACACGAATGTGTGGTAATCAATGAAATGTATGCGAAAAATCATTCAAAAAAAAAAACATGCAAGCTGTTCAAAAAAAGTCCTTGCAGACATGTTCTCGATCTCATTCCATCAGGAACTAACACCTGACGCGTTTAACCACTTGACTATCGAGTCGCTCATTGAAGTAGGATTTACGATAGCAGATGTTGTTTTAAATAAACATTAAATTTTAGTTTTTCGATCATAACTTTTTTTTCTAGTGAATAAATATCGTCATATGAGTACATGGTACCTAAGTTACACCATCTCCTATAGATTAAAAAAAATTGTCCAAATCGGTTCAGTAGATCAGATGTTATGTGCGAACAAACAAAAAAAAAAGCACACGCTTTGAATTGAAAGCCTTTTGTGAAGCCTTTTGTGAAGTCGGTTAAAAAGCAAGTTCGTCACACTGCAGAAAAGGAACTGTTGTCTTGACGGTATAATACTGGCAGACTACGGTTCAATTTAAAACTGTAAAATACACAGTATTTTACAGTTTAGTACTGTAAAATTAACAATTTAATAGCTTATTACAATAAAATTAGCAATTTTTACAGTTTATTACTATAATATTAGTTGTATTATTCTGTAAAATAAACATTCATTTTTTATAGTGCAGAGTCCGATAAAAGGCACTCATACGAAAAAAATACATGGGTGACTAGTTATTTCAAAACAGGCTTCTTTGAGACGCCATGTTACACTATGTTTTCTGATAAGCTCTGAAGAATAATTTGGCACCCAATAACTTTTCCTGGCTCCTATGATTTTACCATTTTTGTCGGTTCCGAGTCATAATATGAAGACTTGCTGTTGCCTCCAGCAGTGCTGGGAAAATCATGCTAAAAAATTGGTTGAATCAAGATCCTGTTTTTTTTTTTTTTTTTTGCTAAATACAACAGTTCGTCTCTGAAGAAAAATAACGTTGTCTGCCCAGTAAATAAACACTTAAGCCTAATTCCATGTCTAAAAATTCCTTAATCCTAAAAAAATCCAAATGCTAAAATTGTAGCATTTGATACAATACATTGCAATCTTTTTATTGATATGTAAAAGGGGGGTGGGCTGAATTTCTAATGAAAGAAGTGAGAGAGGACTAGAATTTTCGAAACTCATTTTAATGCTCAAACAATCTGAATTTCACCTATTATAAAAAAAAAACAATAATAAATCAGTAAAATAAGTGCAAAAGCTCAAATCTCCTTAGCTTTTATAAAAATTAAGCCCTGTGTGTAAGGATTAAGTAAAACCTAGTAGAATGTTTAGGGCTCTGTTTCAGGTTTTGGAGGATTCAAAAAGGGAAAAAATGGGGCAGCCCAGTAAATAAACATGTGGACAAATGCAAAATTTTATAGTCGTTCCTTTTCTTGATATTTTTTAGGTGTACTATTGCTGCTAATTTATCTAGGAAAACATTTATTAAATTTTATATAAAAACAAACTAAGAAAAGTCTTTTCACTGGGGTGTATTAATTCACGGGTTGGTCTGCTCTACTTTAAAAAAACCTTGTTTTAAGGCCTTCCTTTTCGTAATAGTTTCCAATATTTAAAGTTAAATTTACTACTGCATTTCTAGACTAAGAAAAATGTAATTAAATGTTACCATTATATACTACACTGCAACGTTTTTTGACAAAAACATCGTGACGTCAGCGTGACTTTAGCCTATTAAAAACGAGCTAGATAAAACGTCACAGCCTACTTGGCGAATTAGAGGAGATCGCTGACTGCTTGTGAGCTCTTATTGGCTCCGCCCGTAGTGACGTTCAGTGTCAAGTTAAGTTGCTATCTAGTATAGGCAAAAATGAATAAATAAAAAAATAAAGGATTTCTTAGGACATATATAAAATAAAGTAATTGAAAGAAATCTTCAATTGCTCTCATGTACATTTTAAATGATGCATTGCTTCTTGTATAGCTTTTAACAATTCTTCTTCATTTGTAAGACGTATATTCTAAAAGTTAAAAAGCTACCCACTTTCATAATCAAGCTTTGTAACAAAATTAACTAAATTCGTATGCAAAAAGTTAAACGGAGAAAAAAAGACGAGCAAGAAGAAAAAACAGAGCTGCGCGTGACGTAAAAGGATAAATTTCAATTTAAGGAAATTCAGTATCTTTATGAAGAAAAAAATCAAGTTAAAAAGAAGAGATAAAGTTGAAACTACGTAGCAACAGAGAGAGGAAGATATAGATTTTTTTTAATTAGATTTATTCTTAACTATGCTTTTAGCCTTCCTTTCTTCATTTTCTTCAATTAATGAATTATGCTGATATTGTGAACAGTAATGTAATTCTGAAGCAAAAAAAAAAACATATTTTCACAGATTATATTATTAATGAAAAGCAGCACACTTAAAGCACGTTCTTTGCAAAGAAACAGTCATGTATGTATTTTGTATTACGAGGATAAATTATTATTAATGTTTTCCATTTGTCGTTCGTTTCCTAAGCCAGAACAAATTTAGTTAGTCTATTGATAAAATATTCTTAGCAATGAAAGCTAGTTACAGAACTATAAAATTAAACATACTAACTTGAGTTTACTAACAATAAGAGAACTCGAACGCATTCAATTATATTTGAGTTATAATTATCTTTCGTGTGAATATCACTGTCGTTGTGAAAGTTGTGCAATTAAACCTTTCCGTTGTATAGTTAAAACAGTCGTATCTTGGATTAACTTCAGTATTATTTACTTCGAAATTTCGTCATTAAAATACTCTACATATGCATTCATGTTAACAAATATTGATAACATGTTCCGGAAACTTGCTACATATTCTGAGTTAGCTGCATTAATTATCTCCTTTTTTTAATGATTGACACCGGTAACAAAAGTATAAAATCTTCCTGAGTTTAAGTTAAACTAAGAGAAAAAAAAATTACGTACGTTCTTACTTTAAGGAAAACGATTGCATTTTTCTCTTGAATAACAGTTTAAAGGCTCTGTAATTAAATACCACTAGTTTTGAATTTCTTGTTGTTTCATTAAAATAAAGTATAAATACGTTCTCCGTACAAATGCTGCAAAAAAATTGATATTTTTTTCGCATCAAAAAATACTTATAATGATGAAAATCAGTTGCAAAATAAAAACTTTTTTTTTCTTTTTTGCATTAAAGCGACTTAATTTATTTTCGTAAAGATATTTTCATAACTTAAAAAGAATGATTGGCATAAGTGTATCTAAGTCAGTTGAGATGAAACTTTATCTTGGAAAATCGTTGTTGGTATAGAATATAACTAAAACTAATTGATAGAGATATTCCGCTCTTATAAGAAAATCGACGTTCGTGTATGAAAAGCATTCTATTTTAATTTTGAACAAACTTCTTGTTGCATTTATGTACAACGAATAGACTGTATATGGGAGTAAAAGTAAATTCAAAGTGTTGCCATGACAACTTGCTTATATTAATGAAACATTTATTTTTTGTTCAACTTTGGTCAAAAGGTGATTTCCAAGACTTCGGTTCTTTTAAGCTTTAATGCTTAAATGTCATGCTGTATGTATCTATAATCCGAACTGTGCGGAATATGTATACATTAACCAGACTATACAATGTGTTCCAACCCCCCCCCCTCCTCCCTCAAGTCTTTTATTTTCGTAACTGTTCTACCTAGAGATACTTTCAGTCGCAAAAAAGCTAAAAATAAGGTGCAGAACTATGACATCAAAAGTTTAAAGCTATCTCCAACTCAAAAAATTTGACACATTTGCATCTAAATGTAACAAGATATGTACATATTTTATTGCTATTGAAAAATAAACATAAATCTTATGCTCTGATCGTCAAAACAAACTACAAAAGCTCGTAAATTTGAACAAATTAAAAAAAAAACATACATACACACTCCGTGTGTATACAGCACACATACAATTTTAAACCTTCTTCAGCTGACATATTTCAACCCAAAAGGTGCAATTGATTACTAGTGTAAAATAGTATGAGTCACAAAACAGTGCGTTGCATACTTCGACGAATATTGGTCGAACTACTTGCTTTTTTTTTGTGTGTGTGTGTTTTGGTGTTATTGTTCAGCGGATATTATTTCCCTGAAGTTAACTGGATTTTTTTTTTTAACCAATTTTCTTATTCGTTTCAAACATTTAATATGTTAAATCAGCATCTTATTTTGAGCATTTTTGTTGTCGGAAGTATGCATCTAGGACAAATGGCTGTGAAAATGAAGTTCTTGCAGGCTAAACGGTAACACCCTGTATATGTTTGCATTAAAAGAACAAAATATGTATATAATAACCGAACGTATGTCGGTTATTATATGCTTGTTTTAGGTATACATTAACCGGCCTTAATTTCAGGGCAATATTTCCGGAACAATAAGTGGTGCAAATTTGTAAAATTTGCCACATAAGATTTCGTGCATGAGTCCTAGAGTGAAAAAATAACGTTTATCAACAAGGCGGGTAAAAGAGTTTAGAATTGTTTAAAAATACTTTGCTTTACCAAAAATAGATTTTTCATTTCACATACTCTTATGTTTTTTTTTTCATTATTATATAATCAGATAACATTCATGGTTGTTTTCTTATAAATTACTTATGTAAATATACTTTCAAGGAAATTAAAAAAATAAGACTCAAAACATACATTAAAAATGTTTAATATAACGTTTACACAAAATAAAATTGAAGCTATAAAGCAGAAGTACTTTAATTAAATAATTTTTAATTAAGTATTTAAAGTACAGTATCTGATTTTCCCTCATATTTTACAGAGTAATCTTTGCGATACTTACAGTAGAATATTAAGAAAAAAGCCTTTTGAAGTTCTTAATTAAAATTTAAGTATGCTGCAGTGTTTTTTTTTCTTCTTCTTTTTCCCCCTACGTAAAACCGAACATATTTTATAAGGCTAATTAAGTGCCTAATCTAATGGAAAAAAATCTATTAATATGTATTTAAGCAAAATAATTGTGTGCATTAAGTAAGACCGATTGATGTTTAAACTTATTTTTTAGAAAATAATCAAGTTATATATTTTGAGATAAATTCATTGCCTGCAGAAAAGATTCATTAACTTTATTACAGATACCTTTCGTCAAATATTGGCTTTTAATATAATAGAAAATAAAAGTTCGTAAATCCTTTTCTTTTTTCCCTTAGATACGTAAGAAGCTAAAATGACTGGAAATAAAACATGAAAGGATACTTGTCTTTATAAATTAGATAATAGATCGAAGAAAAAAAAATCTTTGTTTTTACTGGAGCATGAAAATTAAATACCAAAGCTTTATAACAAATAAGGCTCGACCGATGGCATTTTTTGGCCGATGGGCCGATGCCGATTGTTGGCCGATTGTTCAAAGTTGGCCGATGGCCGATTGCCGATTTTTTTCCTCTTCCATCGGCCGATGGCCGATGCCGATGGCCGATTGTAAAAAATATTCAAATGATTAGAAAAATAAATGTTTTATAAAAGATTTGATGGGTCATATATTCATATCGTTCTACTTCTTTTTCAGTCATTCAGATTTTGGGCCCTAAATTTCTATTTTACTACCACTCGACAAAAATTATATGAGAGAGAGAGAGAGAGAGAGAAGAAGTAAGTTGAGAACTCATTCGTACCATTTGTACTGGGTGTAGTCATGCAGATACTTTCCGATGTTCCAAATGAGCTTTTTACTTTTTCTTTTTCTTTTTTTGACTAATCAATTTCAATTTCAATGCAGACTAATATCATAAATTGGTGACAAATGAGTGATATAATCGCAAAGTGTTTTATAACTAACAAAGAAAGATACAACAAAGATGGAGAAAAAAAATAAGATGTTGATATCGGCTGGGAGGTATTTGACAAAATTCCTATTAAAATTGTCGATATTTGTAACATGAACCTCTGTAAAGCAATTCCGAATCGGTTCGCAATATACTCTTTTATTCATGAATTAAGTTCCACGTACATGTACGAAAACGTTTGAGATAAAATGTGAAACGGACACTGTGTTTAGTAATAGGCAACTGCTTTATTGTTTAAAATAAACATTAAAAAAAAAAAGACTTCAGAAAAATATGGATTTAGAAACTAATAGGACTTGGTAAAAGAACTTCCCATTATGTCGTTTAATCGTTTAAAAAAAAAAAAAAACAGTGAACCAGTCAACAAATTACACTGTGTGAGTGGAAAAGTTTTCTAATGTATTTTTAAAGAAAGTTAAACAAAACAAGAAGTTCTGTCAAGAACTCAACGAGCCTACTTTTCCGTACATCGACATCGGTATTCTAGCATCTGATCAATATTCTTTTAATTATCTGAGACGGCAAATTATGTCAAACGTATCCTTTTAGCTCATAAAGCTGATTTTTAAAAACCAAATATGCGGATTTCATCTGATGAAATAGGCACTTAAAAAGGAAACAAAAAAAAATAACTTTGTTGCATCTTTTAAACAATGCAGCTTTTATATAGTTCTTCCGTAGAAAAATTAATTGTTTTGAAAAAAAAGAATTAAAAATTGGAAGCAAATTAAAACACATTTTATCAAAAAAAAAAAAAAAAAAAAAAAAAGGAACCTCGTTCCTAAAAAAAATGTCTCGAGTTTCATTTTTAATCCGTAGCCCATAATTAAAAACAAATGATTGATTAAATAAGTAATAAAATCTCCATATATTATTTCTCTAAGCCGAATCCTATACCCGGTCGAAACTCGCTCATTTCTTTATCGAATTGCAAGAAAATTTATGATTTTGAAGCTTTTCCCGCGGGCTATTGACGAAAATTAGACCCACCCTCTAAAAAGTGTCGGTTCGTTTTTTATTCGAACTTCAATTTTTGGGCACAAAATTGACTCTATCTAGCGAAATAATTGTCGTATCGTCTCCATTTTGATTTCATTCGAAAGATTAAGAAAAATGCGTTCTTTAGAACGTTTCTCCGCTAGCGCCGCTAACGAGAATCTCGAAAATCCACGTTTAAGCGACTTATAAGCGATTGAAGTTTGAAAAAGTTAAATTTTTTGCTCAACTGTTAAAATCGTTACATTGTTGTTCAAATCAATTTTAAATGCGACATTTCAAGCCAAGGCTTAGCTCGGTAAACCTTAATTGTAACTTTTATTGTTTCCAAATACTATGGTAGTTTTGCGATAACGTTAGTATTTAGTTTAGTAGTAGCCTTGGGTATTTGATTTTAATATAGGTATCACTTTTGTAGTAGTTGTAAAAGTGAACGTGTCTTTGATCTTTTTGAAAAGTTGTCAGAACGACGGCAGTAGATGGCGATGTTGTGCAAATGAAGCCAATAAAAATTGTCGTATTAAATTTTAAGTTTAGAGTTTTTTTTTTTTTTTTTTTTTTGCGGAATTCCGCACGGGTCACCTAGTGTTCTCTTAAATGAGTAATTTTTGTTAGACAAAAAATCGTCTGCCAAAAAAAAAATAATAATAATAATAATAAATAAAACAAATAAATAAACAAAGAAAAAAAAATCGTCTGCACGGTTAATTTCTTTTAAGAGTAGGAGTCAGTCATTTTTTCCCAGCCTGCATTTCTGCAATGTTTGCTGAGTTACAGTCGAGGATTCAGAGTTGGGTTTGAAAAAGTCGGAGTCATCAGTTGCAGTCGACAGATAGAGTCAGAGTCAAAGGCATAAAAATTCTAATAGTAAGACTCGGTCTTTTTCCGAGCCTGTATTTCTACCATAGGGGCGGAGTTGGGAGTCGAAGATTCGGTGTCGGAGTTGTTTTTAAAAAATTAGATTCGTCAATCGAAGTCGAAAGTTCTAAAATTATAATGGTAGGAGTGGGTCATTTTTTTCTGAGCCTGCATTTCTGCCATGTTTTCGGAGTCGGAGACAGAGTCAAGGAGTCGGAAGCAGAGTCCTAACTGCAGATTATTCAGAAAAGTACTTTACATACATTAGTTATTTATCAAAACCATTTTCTAACATAGTTTGAAGGAAACCCGCGTGAAAGTTCAGGATCTACATTAAACTTAAATTTCCCCGTCGGAGCAATGTTAAGTTTTTTTCTGAACGGTTCAATATTGAACGAAAAATGGTTCAAATCAAAAAGCGAAATATGGGAATGAAGTGTCCTCGCCGAGATCTTTCGAACAAAGAAAAGTTTATTTAATTCGGACTGTTCACTTAAAAGTTATTAGGTGGGGAAAGGTTGTTTGAACGGTTCAATGTTGAACAAAAATGGTTCAAATTGAAAATTTAAATGCGGTAATGGAGTATCTTTGCCGAGATCTTTCGAACAAAAAAAAGTTTGTACAAATCGGACTGTTCACTCAAAAGTTATTAGGGGTAACAGTTTGTTTGAACGGTTCAATATTGAACGAAAAATTGTTTAAATCGGAAATTTAAATACGGGAATGAAGTATCCTTGATAAGATATTTCGAACAAAATAAGTTTGTTCAAATCGGACTGTTCACTAAAAAATTAGTATCGCGGGACAGGTTGTTTGAACGGTTCAAAGTTTCACCAAAAATTGTTCAAATCGAAAAATCAAATGTGGGAAAGTGCTGTACTCGCCGAGTTCTTTCCAACAAAAAAAAAGTTTGTTCAAATCGGAAAGTGTCTGCTGTGTTGTGAAAATGTCGATATCTGCCCGATTCGGAAAATTCCAAAACCCAGAACTGTGTTAGTCCCGTTTGCTGCCCGATTTCAAGCCACATGCTAAACATACTTTTAATTGTGAAGTAAAAAATAGGGAAAATAGAATTCCCTCTTAAGAAAACGGAAAAAAATTTAAAAAACATCGGCCTTGCATCGGCATTTAGATATTTTTGAGGCCGATGGGCCGATGTTTTTTCCATGTTAGCATCGGCGGCCGATGCCGATAGCCGATTGAAAAAATTTCAACCATCGGCGCCGATGCATCGGCCTGGCCGATGCATCGGTCGAGCCTTAATAACAAAAGCTATAAAATAGAATAACTAATAGATGCATGATAAAATGTATAATTCAATTCCTTAATAATAGTAAAAAATGAAATAAAAATTATACAATAATGAAAACTGCACAATAATGCTTAAATTAATATCGATGGGATTTTTAAAAAATTTAAAGTTCAAAGACAAAAGATGGATAAATGGGTCATTCCAGCGTTACATGTGTGAGATTTTGACGCTGTTTTTTTGCAAATAGCACTAAAAACTTTGAAGAAGTTATTAAAATATATTTTATTTCTCTTAAGTATCACAACCAAGCATATCTAGGATTATTTTAAAAGCAATAATTTTTGTATGGAGTAACTCTAAATTTTTTCACAAATTTTTAAATGGAGCGTTACGTGTGTGTTTTAGAAAATCTGAGAATAGCCCACACTTAATTTTATTTTAAACCTCTTTGTAGCAGTTCAAATTTGTAAATTAGTTTTCTTTTGATTTTTATACTTCCTTGATATCCGTGCCATAGCACATCTTTTCTGCATAGATAGATTTGAAATATCGAAACTTTTTTTTTTTTACCATAGAAGAGAGATCCACCTTATTGTACATTAGGATGTCAGTACGAGGTAAATATGCAGTGCTACCTAATTAACTACGGTGAACTACTTTGAAAACAACGATTTTAGTGGCGTTTATTTAGTCTCGTATGTTTGAGTTTAAATTAAACTGAAAGATTCGTGTATTTTCTCAGACACAAATTTATTGTTGAAAGCTACTTTCTAACTATCTGTCTTTGGGGATATTTACACTCGTTAATACTCTTTGAAAATATCAAGCATCGTTCTTTCTCTTCTTATCTGCTTGACTGAATTTCGGTGAGCTGTTTGCTTAACGAAATTTGTTACTTTTATAGGGCAATCGACCAAAAATTTTCTTTCAGCACTTTTATTTATTTATTTAATTTTTCAAAGCTAACAATTAATCACGGAGTTTTTAAACATCACCATTCCGTCAGTTTAGTAGTCTAAAAGTAAATTATTTACTAAGCAATTTATCTACGCTTTAAAAATTATACTAAGGACGTCATATACTAAGGTGTGCAAAAACTATATTAATTTCGTATAATACGTTATGTTTTCTTGGCGAATATACATTTCACAGGCACAAGTTTATTTTTATGCTTACTTGGAATACATAAAAATGTACATTTTTTTTTTGCTTATAATGGTTGCACCAAAAAAACGGGACGTTTGATAGTTATATCAAACCTTAAATTAAAGTTCGTGTACATGATAGACTTTACATTGTACTTAGTAGTTAGAAGTGACGTGCAAATCTATAACTCTACAGTAATATTAGATAAAAGTATCGGTTGCATAACAATTAAGTAACGACATGCGAACTTATGTCTGCTGATTTATCAAGTTAAACTAAACAGGAGGAGAAAAGTTTAATTTATTTTAAAATAATATCCCTTTAAATAGTTCAACGATATCGATGAAACTGTACAAAAAGTTATTTGCCCTAGTAAAGTGTTGTCGAAAATAGATTTCGGAAGAATTTTCCCGATGCTTCTAAAATAAGTGACATACTTCTTCAGTCTTTAATCAATATAATTTAATGAGGTTTCCACTATTCATACGAGGTTTTTTCTTTGCTTAGAAATTTACAATATAACTTCATCTTGTTGCTGAAGTCTTTAATTCATAAGTTCAACATTGGCTTGTCGAAAGAATTTTAGATCTTTCTCTCTAACGGCAAGGTAACTTAAATTGTGATGGCTTCAATCCTTTTTGCCCTTAGAACTGCATTGTAAAGAATGCTATGAAGCCTCTTAGGGTCATTTCTGGTCCCATTTGTAAATCAAAATTGAGGATATTTGTCTGGATGCTTACTTTCTGACGTTTTGAAAAATCAAGATTTTGAAGGATTTCGCATACGGTCCCTGAATCGATCTCTCGATGACGTCATGAAATAATGCAAAATCTTGATTTTTCAAAACGTCATAACTCGGTCAATTTTTGTGGTAGAACAGTGATTTTTTTTTCGTTTTAAACGTTACAGTGTCAAGAATGTTTTACTAAATATGATTGATAGGACTGGTGGGCTGTATAAAAATTTAAATTTCGTAACTATTTCAAAATTTGATTTTTTGAAAAACATTGAATAGACCCAAAATTCCTTTCGTAATTTAGAGATTTTTTCCTAAATAAACTATATGCTTATCTGTAACAGTTAAGAAATTAGCTATTGGTCCACGATAGGAGTGGACACCCTGTATAATTGAAAGTGTTAAGATATTTGGATTAATTTTTAATCGTATGTTTCATGTCGTTGAAAATTTTCCTTAGCATTCTATTTCGATTCTTCAGTTAAATGAACGTACAGAAATATCAAGATCGTGATGCAAAGTGAAAACATTTTCCTTGAAATGATATTTTATAAATATATTTACCAAAATGTTAGTAAGTACCATGTATTTCTGTACAAGAGTGGTTTATCGCATGGAATTTTAAACAATTCTTTCAATTTATCTTGATTTAAACATTCAGATTGATTTTCAAAAAGCGATGATTTCAATAAACGGAAATGCAATATTGAGATTATATTTCCCATTCCTCAACCACAAAAGCCAAGTTTTACCGATCAAATTCAAATCGTTAACTCTAAGATGAAAAAAAAAGTTTTGGCAGTTGAAATTAAATGAATTTAATAATGAAAGAAGATTCCTCCAGCAACCAAAGCAAAACGATTTCAACAAAAGATGAATATTAAAATTAAGATCTTCAAACTAACAGTCAGTTGATTGAAACTTTATTACGTACTTTCATTCCATCTATTCACGTACGATTTTTTTTTCAACTTAAAAACAAAGAGCAATTGCTCCATCCTAACTACAAACTTGAATAGATATTTGAAACCGAAATCAATAATGACGGTAAATTTGCTTTCTAATCAATAAAAGATATATACCCAACTCACCGAAAACATTATGAAAAAATAATAAATAAGAAAAAGTTTTCCGAAATCGAGCGACCATGACATAAGAAGCGTTTGGCAGTTGAGGTTTGTCTTGTCAGATCGTATTGGAATTGTTCTTATGTTTGAACACGGCATTTTTAAATAAGATCTTGAAAACAAAAATTAAAATGATGCTAAAAAAGATTTTTTTTACTTCATAGCTTTGAGAACAAAAAATATTGCATATTTTTAGATTAATGTCAACATAACCTAAAAAATGCCTTGCGATCCCATCATTTTAAATAGCAATCCATTGGTTTGAGAATCCAAGTTTTAGAAATCATGAAAACTAGTTATATTTATGCCTATTCTTCACTTATACAAAAATGTCTTGCATAACATTAAAATCAGTTTAAATTGAATCGGGATATATCAGAGTATTTTATTGCCTTTTCCCTACGCTGCTTCTTGAATAAGAGTAATTTCTCAATACTTATTTTAGGACAATACATAGTAAGCCTAAAATCAATAAAAACTTATTTCGTAGAACATTGCCTTAAACAAAATTTCTTTTATAACTTGTAGTTTTATCTATTTTAACTTCATTTATACTGCGAGTGCTATTTGGAGAAAAATTTGAAATCCTCCTTGAGGGAGTAAATTATCTAACGCCGTAAATAATCGATTTTTTGCTCGAAGCTTTTTCATCCTTAGCTTAGCAATTTTTGTCTTTAATGAGAGTTTTTTTCAGAACTTTAAACACAAGACAACGATGTAAAAGGTCTTTGTTATAAATTAAACTTGAGCTATAAATATTCAGAATCGCATTAAGAAAAAGAAACATAGTTCGCTGTAATATCGGAAATAATCAAAATCGTTTAATCAGTTTGTCATTTTACATTGGTATGTGCACTGAACCAATTTACATGTTCATATAATTGACTTGTTTAAAATTCTTATTGCTGAAAAAAAAATAAAAGCTACAGCTCTTTAAATATAAATATGTATATATGTATTTATTATGTTTAAAAAATGTTAAATATTCAATAAGCATAGTAATTTCGATTGAAAGACATTTAGGTACATGAAGTAATTAGTTGTTTTATTAGTTACATCTAAATTTTAAAAACTAATAAGTATTAACAGCAACTTTTAGTTGATGATTTAACTTCATGATATAAAATTGAAATATTCTAATAAATATTTAAAAAATAGTTCAGAATATTTTGTGTTCTAAAATAGTTTTCATTCAGAGAATTGAACAAAAGGGTACAGATAAAAAAGTGTCTTTCAAAAATTAACTATATTTTTATTTCTGTGAAATGTTTCCTCGTAACTTTTCCATCCCTTTTATTCGAAGAATAATTTAGAGTATCTTCATAATAATTTTAACCAAATTAATGTTTACACTGAAGTGACAAAAGTCATGGGATAGCAATATGCAAATTTTCAGATGGCAGTAGCATCGCATAGAACAGGTATAAATGCGCAGTGCTTTTACAGAGCTTTCATTTCTGTTCAAGTTATTCATGTGAAGAGATTTTAACGTGATGATGACCGCACGACGTGAATTAACAGACTTTGAACGCGGAATGTTAGTTGGAGCTAGACGCATGGGTCATGCCATTTCGGAAATCGTTAGAGAATTCAACATTCCCAGATCCACTGTGTCAAGAGTGTGCCGAGAGTATGAAATTTCAGGCATAACATCCCACCATGGACAGCGCAGTGGTCGACCGCCTGCACTTAAAGATCGAGACCGGCGACGTCTGCAAAGAGTCGTAAATTCTAACAGACAAGCAACACTGCGTCAAATCACCGTAGAAATCAATGTGGGACGTACAATGGACGTGTCTGCTAGAACTGTGCGGAGAAATTTGGATTTCTTGGGCTATTCCAGCAGAAGACCGACTCGAGTGCCTTTACTGACAGAACGACATCGCTTGCAGCGACTCTCGTGGGCACGTGAGCATATCGGTTGGTCCCTAGATGAATGGAAAACCGTGGCCTGGTCCGATGAGTCACGATTTCAGCTGGTAAGAGCCGATGGTAGGGTTCGAGTGTGGCGCAGACCCCACGAAGCCATGGACCCAAACTGTCAGCAAGGCACTGTTCAAGCTGGTGGTGGCTCCGTAATGGTGTGGGCTGTTTTTTCATGGCATGGACTTGGTCCTCTAGTGCGACTGGACCGAACATTGACTGGAAATGCTTATGTGCAGCTACTTGAAGATCACTTGCAGCCATTCATGGACTTCATGTACCCAAACAACGATGGGATTTTTATGGATGACAATGCGCCATGTCACCGGGCCACAACTGTTCGCAATTGGTTTGAAGAAAATTCTGGACAATTCCAACGAATGATTTGGCCACCTAGATCGCCCGACATGAATCCCATTGAGCATTTATGGGACACCATCGAGAGGTCTGTTCGTGCCCAAAATCCTGCCCCATCAACGCTTTCACAATTATGGACGTCTATCGAGACAGCATGGCTCAATATTCCTGCAGAAGACTTCCAACGACTTGTTGAGTCCATGCCACGTCGAGTTGTTGCACTTCGCCGGGCAAAAGGAGGGCCGACACGATATTAAGAGGTATCCCATGACTTTTGTCACTTCAGTGTAAAATATACAGATATAATATAAATTTTTAATTTTACATTTAGATTTTATTTAATATTTTTTTTAATTATAGCTGTAAATTAATACTCATGACGTGCAGTTGAAATATTTTTTTCAATTTATAACTGTTAGTTAATATTCTTGAGGTGCAGTTGAAGACTTTTAATGTATAGTTTGAAATATTTTGTGTTCTAGAATAGTATTTCTTTACCGAATAGAGCAATGTTAAATACATTCAAAAGATATTTTTCACAAGTTAACTTTTTACCACTCTGCAATTTTTTATTTTAAGTTTTCATACACTTCCGTTTTCCACTTTAAATCTTAGAATAATTTAGAACATTTGCATAATTGTTTAAACTAAGTTATGGTTTAAAACACATATACATTGCGATGCAAAAATTTAGACAAAATGCAAATATATGAATAAAAAGAAAACTACTCGGCAAAATGCTTTAAAATTTCTACTGCAGGTAGAGAATATGGTCTCAACTACGTGTCCGGAGTTTTGAAAAATATAACCGAAAGGAAAATAGGAACTTGCAAAAGACATTTTTTTCCATTGCTGCAAAAGTTTAGACAAAAGTCAGATTTTATGCAAATATCCCTCGAAATGTGATTTGTGGAGGTAAGCCGTGACTTTTTTCTTCAACTATAAAGCGCAGAGAGCGCTAAATGAATAATCAAAATCTTAAAATCTCTGTAGTTCTCGTGTTTTCTTCGTGAAAAGCAAATTTAGAAATACGCGTTGATCAAAAATGCCAAGAAAAACTATATTTCTTATGGATGAAGGAATTGAAAAAACGGCTCGAACTGACAATTCACCCCTTAATCCTACAAAACTTCAACTCAAGTCAAAAACAGCACGTGACAGCATAAGTAGATGAACAACTGAATCGGGATGCATAAAAAAAAAAAAAAAAAAAAAAAAAAAAATTGTGTTTGAACCTTTTCGGGAATAGCTTCCCAAATAAGCCAAATTTTAATGGGAAAAGCAGCACATGTATCATCGTGAATAAAAAATGAATGTTACTTTCTCTGATGAAAATTATTAAAATTTGGATCACCTAGATGGATTATAATTCTATTAGCGTGACTTCAGAAAAGATCCGATGATCATATGCTGTGCTGCTTTGACTATTAAAATCTGGCTTCTTTTGGACACTGTGTCTAAAAAGACTCACACACAATTATTTTTTTTATGCATCCTGATTGAGTGGTTCATCTACTTATGCTGTCACATGCTGTTTCTGACCCAAGCTTAAGTTTTGTAGAATTAAGGGGCTAATCGTCAGTTCGAGCCATTTTTTCAATTCTTTCATCCTTAAGAAATATAGTTTTTTTGGCATTTTTGATCAATAGGTATGTCTAAATTTGCTCTTCACGAAGAAAAAAACAATGTACTACCATACTAGGACCGATTTAAAAGACTAAAAATTTACAAAGTGCGTTCACTTTCAAATTTCGGTTTTCAAACATTTTCACCTTCTTTGCACGAGAACTACAGATTTTAAGGTTTTGATTATTCATTGAGCACTCTCTGCACTTTATAGTTGAAGAAAAAAGTCACGCCTTACCTCCACCAATTACATTTCAAGGGATATTTGCATAAAATCTGACTTTTGTCTAAACTTTTGCAGCAATGAAAAAAAAAATGTCTTTTGCAAGTTTCTATTTTCCTTTCGGTTATATTTTTCAAAACTCCAGACACGTATTTGGGATCATATTGTCTACCTGCAGTAGAAATTTGAAAGCATTTTGACGAGTAGTTTTCTTTTTAACCATATATTTGCATTTTGTCTAAACTTTTGCATCACAGTGTATAATATGAGTTTTTTATATACTTGGAATGTGTTAAATTTTAATTTTTTAACACTTAAGCATTTACTTTTACATTTTGTATTTCAACATGAAATAGAAATTTGTTATTAAAACAGTTCTTTTTATCTGTATTATTTTATTTGTATTTATTTTGAAATACTACGTGTATATTTTTAAAATGCAGTCATAATATAAGCAATATAAAAACATAAGAGATACTAAAATGTTTTTGGTGTAAAAGGAAAAAAATCCAATGAAAAAGCAAATATATCTTCCAAATTCGGTGCATAATTTGTTTTGTTTTAAGTACCTGTTGTTAAAATTTTTATGAAGTTATATTCTAAAAAATGTATACTTTGCGCTTTCTTTTTCATTATTAATCAAAAACGTAAAAGTTTTAAAACATCTTCCGGAGTTTTTTAAGTATTTTAGTTATGGGACAATAATTTTTTTTTTGCGTTAAACTAAACTTAAAAATTGTCATTAAATTTTCCTTTTAAATCTTTTTAGTTACTAATAATTGATTTGTGTACTAAATGTCTTTATATAAAAATTAATAGTAATTAAATAGTTATGAGACGAATTTTCCTAGTTATCATTGGCAAAAGTTAACGCGCTGAGAAAATCAAA
Source organism: Uloborus plumipes (assembly GCA_038373865.1). Lineage (NCBI taxonomy): Eukaryota > Metazoa > Arthropoda > Arachnida > Araneae > Uloboridae > Uloborus > Uloborus plumipes. The sequence continues at coordinate 32,414 of JAXGGA010005249.1, read as the reverse complement.
AGAAAATGACACTTGTATCAAGATGCCATTGCTTTTATCCAGTGTTTAAAATTTTCCAAAATGCTTTAAAGTGCATAACAAGAAAATGGGGCATTTTACTTGGTCCCCTCACTGTCCTGATTTGAACATTATTGAAAGTTTATGGGTAGATTTGGAGCCAAAACTTGTGTTCTATTTTTTGTTTCATCTTAAATTTTGAGATTACACTGTAGGAAATAAGCGTTGTTTTTACAGTATAATGCAGCTAGTTTTATAGTAATAAACTGTAAAATTTCCTAATTTTGCAATAATAAACTGTAAAATTGCTTATTTTATAGTAATAAACTGCAAAATTGCTAATTTCACTGTTTATTACCTTGCATTTTACAGTTTTAAGCTGGAACCTCTGCTTCCAGTATTATACTGTTGTTTTTACAGTATAATACTGTGAAATAATACAGTATATAGTGTTATTTTACATTAGTTAAATTTTACGGCAATAAAGTGTAAAATGTCTAATAATACAGTCAGAAACTGTGAAATTGCTTGTTTTACAGTTTATTACTGTGCATTTTACAGTTTTAAATTGGAACCTCGGCTGTCAGTATTATACTGTAAAAACAACAGCTCATATTTTGCAATGTAGAGACTGCTCTTCATTAAGAATGACTTTCTATAAAGCAGTTAGTTGCCTTACCTAAGGCAGAAACATGCAATACACCGCCAACTCGGTGATTCCATTCAAGGATTGCAGTTTCGTGCTTATTAGTAATCGTCAGCCTGGACTAGGACGTAGCCAAACCGGAGGTAGAAATCCTCTTTTTTAGAAGTCCTCTTAATATCCTTAGAAGAAAAGAGAGCCAAGAAACTGGTAGCTAATGTAAAATTAGAACACCAGCGAGAGACCGCACAGTGGTACGGTACAACTCGTAAATTTAAGGCAAGAGCAATGGGTTGTTCTGCCTTAAATTTGTACGGTGTATTAAATAGCTTCCTATTCCATTGTAAATGTTGCTCATGGAAGTGAATCATTATTCTCATTAAATGTTGCTAATTAATGTGATCTATGAATGAATCCCATATCGCATAAAATCTGTTTAAGTCAAGAAATGGCTTTGCCCCGAATTAAAAAAGCTTTTCTCTTATTTTATAATTGTAATATTATTTTTCAGCTGCCATCTTCTCTAGTAGTTCGACAAGTTTGTCCCTAATGGGGATTATTCGTTTTGGAATCCCGGATAATCCCCATTCGGGGACATCCTAATGCGTCCGAGTAGGCCTTGCAACTTTCTATCGCTTGACGGAAATCCTGCTAATTTTTGGCGCTTGCTTTAACTTATTTCGCAATATGTAAGCTTAGTAAACCGACCAACGAATAAAAGGCTCGTGACTTTTTGAAACTATGAGGTTTCAAAAAGTATTTTCATACATATTTAGGCTGTTGTAAATACATTTATATATTTTCAAAAGAAAAAACAGGTTAGGAGAGCTCATTCAATAATTATGTTGTTTCACGTTTTTTTTTTCATACTCACGCCCCTCCCTTTCACTTAAAACATGGAACTGTAAAAGTTCTACCTTTTTTCAAAAACAATTGCATAGGCACATGAATTGAAATGTTTTTACTCTCACACATGCTAATTTTATTTTAATCGATGTTATGAATTTTCGAAAAAAAAAAAAAAAAAAACACTGGCGAAGTCTGAGCGCTTATTAAATTCTATCTAGTATTTCGGTTAAATTGTTTTTCAATAAATATGACACTAAAATAATTGCTAACCCTATTAAAACTATAGTCATGGTCACCATCTGCTGGACTGTTAGAAAAAACTACAAATAAAATGCCTCCCACATATTTGGAAACCATACAATTTATTTACGAGGGAGAAACAATCCAGGAATTTGAGTTATGAGAATCCTCCGCTTTCCTAACATCTAGCCATGTGGTTGCAAATTATATATTGTATTTGATTATATCCTTTGAAATAATGAAAATATTTCACCTCCGATGAGATAAATGAGAGTACAACTTATGTTATAAATATTAAGGTAGAGTATGTACTATACTATATTAAGGTATTTAGAAAAAATTTACTGTTTGTCCAATTAGAATATGATAGGTTTAAAACAAGCAACATAGAAATTCATGAATGAACTTACGATGTACGATTTTTATCCTAATAAAATTAATGTTTCGAGATGAAATTTTTCGGAACTTTATGATTGATCAACTTATTATAAACTAATACGCTTTAGTATTGTCAAGGTTCTGTCGACCTTGACAATACAAAAGCTAATTGCAAATATTTAATCTTAGTAGTTTAAGTAGTTGAGGATTGTGGGGCAAAGAGAAATAGTTAACCGAACTTACCTTTTTCAAATTGAGCTAATTAAAAATTTGTTTTAAAAAATAACAGTACACATAAAGAAACTAATATGAAACGTCCGAGTCAAGGAATTTTACTTCTGCTTTGGGAGTGGGGGCGGAAAAATCTGCCTAAGGGAGGCAGGGAGCCAAATTCGGCCCTGCTTCAAACGTTTCATCTTTTGGACAGCTTAGCTTATACAGACTTTCACATAGGGGCGGATACAAGGGACACCAGAAATTTTTCGATATTGAAGTTCTAAGAGTTCAATTTTATACAAGTTTTAATGAAATTTAGGGAAGAAGGTTAGAGGCTGTCCCAGGAAATATTTCGGAATTAAAGTCTGAATCATTGACTTTTTGTGATCAATATTTGTATACCAGCATAGCAAAAAGTAATAAAAATCAATCACCCCTCCCTTGAAATTTCTTGATCCGCCCTTGCTTTCACATTCTTCACAAAAATTGTCATCTCCTACCATTATTTATTTTCTCTTATTTCAGTTTCACCATGGAATCAGGAATCTTATGCAACAAATATCGCACATCCAGAATGAAAGGGGCACATCTCAAAAAGTGCATTTTTCGGAAATATGTTTAAAAAGCATACCTTAGTACACCTCACATGAGAAAGTGACCCATTTTTTTTCTAGAGTTAACAGTCGCAGCTAAAGAACAACTTATGCCCTTATCATTCTGTCGATTCTGCCGATTGTGAAGGGAGAGTTGAGTTTGAAAAGGGCACATCTTTGAAAATCAGATTTCGCCGAGCGTCATTGGTGCAAATTATGGTTAGTATTTTTTAAAACCAATTAAGAAAACCGTAATTTTGATTTGTTTTAAAATGACACTCGTTTTAATTGTTTGTTATTAAGTATAAATTGTTTGTGCACAATTAGTTTATGAAGGGTTCCCTTTTTTAGAACAAGAAGAATAGTATTATGTAACCCAGCGTCAAATCATTAGGAATTAACATTTGATTTAATATCTTTCTGAAATGAAACAGCGATATGTAGGATAAGTCACGACAAGAACTTCAAAAAAAAAAGTAAAGGGTGTATATGCCGATGCCCATAAGAATAGCTATTTTGAGATGTGCCCCTTTCATTCTCCACGAAAATGGAGAATGAAAGGGGCACTTCTCATTAATTACTGACTTATTTAAAATTGGCCGGGAAACACACCATAGTCACCTAGCAGAACCTTTAATCAACCAAGCAATGAAAGTTTGGCTAGTTGTAATAATTTATTAGAGCCAGGGCAAGGATTTAAAAAAGTTTAAATTTTCAAATCGATTTTTCTCAAAACAGCTATTTTGAGATGTGCCCCTTTCATTCTGGATGTGCGATATCTTAATTTCCGTTTTATTTCTTCTCTTAAAATGACTTTTCCGATATGCACTATTCGCGGAATAGTTCAACTCGCTCCTTTCTCTACCGAATCTTTTAAACATTTTCTCCCTTTCTTTTCGCATTAGTCCCCCAGCCCCCCTCTTGAAATACTATACGTTGCATCCGCTCAGGGATCAGGGGTCGAGAACGATGGACAACGATTAATTCGAGATGGTACTGTTCACACTAAATACGGCAGTTCAGGTACGTACCAACAGAGGTCTCTCCAGTCTACTCCGACTTCGTTTCTCACCGATTCAGTTATTCAAACTTTGTGAAAATTATAACAGGCAGGTAAACCGCATAACACTGCAAAAAATGAGCTGCTGTTTTTACAGCATAACACTGGCAGTCGAGGTTCCAATTTAAAACTGTAAAATGCAGAGTAATAAACTGTAAAACTAGCAATTTTACAGTGTCTTACTGTAAAGTTAGATATTTTACAGTTTGTTGCCGTAAAATTTAGCTGCAGTATACTATAAAAACAACAGTAGAACACTGGCATCAGAGGGTCCAGTTATAAACTTTAAAATGCACGGTAATAAACTGTAAAATTAGCAATATTACAGTTTATTACTGTAAAATAAGCAATTTTTACAGTTTATTACCATAAAATTAGCTTTATTATACTGTAAAAACAACATTCATTTTTTACAAAGTAGGGAAAAATTATTATTGAAAATTACAAGAATGTCTTACAAAAATCAGCAAACGTGACCAATCAGACACGAAAAATATAGCACCTACTTATAACATATTTCTTTAGTTATCTTACTATGTTTCGTTCATTCAGTTTATTTCAAAAACTTTTTATCACTAGCATTGTTGAAGTCTTTTAAATACGTAATTATTTATTCTTTGGTTTTTGAAACCAGTGTTATCTATTTTGTAAGGTGAGGAACATTTCCCCGCATAATCGAATACTCTAAACGCACTTATTTTCATGCGCCGTAATTTTCGTAAAACTGAAGATATCTATGATTTCACGGGCTGAAAGTTTCTCGAATTTTAAATGAACAGAACCGTAAGATAAAAAATACCGAAAATAACTAAATGAAAGTATAAAATATTTTAAGAAACTTCCTTTTGTTCGAAAATTTTACCCCCCTCCCCTCCTCGTCCCCCATCATTCAGAAAACAGCCTACTGTACTACTAAGAAGCTGGTATAAGTTTTATAAGTAACTGAACTACATTCCATTACTTAGTCGCATTATTGTTTTATATTCAAGAGATTGTTGTGTAGTACTTACCCAGGTAGCACAAACAACCTTTAAACGTTTCATAAACGTTTTTAAGCGGTTGTTACAACGTTAATAACCATTTTACAACCTTTAAAAAACGAAGTGTGCTACTTGGGTAAGTAATAGCTGCATATTTAATGAAGATTTTTAATCATTTCTTATTTATGTAACTGAGTCATGAAGCATTGAATTTTAAATAAGTAAATCGATTTTGATTTTTATTATTATTTGAGGCAAAGAAAAAAAAAATCGTCAGGCTTCAATTTTCGCGATTACGAAGGGCTTGCTAAAATCGCGAAAATTTAAGCCTCGTGGAAATTGCTTTTGCAGCAATATACGCTGAAACCGACGGTATTTATTCAGCACACAGAGGGTAAGCTCTTTTGCGAAAATGACAATTAAATGGAAAATACAGTGGCACATAGTGAGAAAAAAGTGACAATGGCAATTTAATTAATCTTACGAACTTGAGAAGAAAAGCCAGAAAACGTTCATTTCCTTCAAAGCTGACTCTTAACACGCAATAACTGGCGAGATGGAGAAATACAGAGTGAAACACTTGAAATAATGGCTGATGCAGTTCAATGACAGTTAATGCATGATTTCAAACAAAACACTTTTTAGGTATAATCGCAGGAGTCACTACAGATATTGGAGGCAGTGGCGTACCTAAGAGTAACAGGAATGGCTTTAAAAATGTTTTTAAGTAAAATACTTTAATGATTCTTTCCGAAGAAAAAATAGTAAAAATAGAGCTAGGGAGGAAAAGAAAGAATCCCTAACAATGAAAAAAGGGAGAGGGAGAAAGAATTTTGCCTATATGGAGCATTTTCTAGGCTAACTTAGTAAATCTACCCAGCAGTGTGGTATCATGCAGGGGCGAAGCACGGATTTCCACTCACTATGTTGAATGGTCCTCTAATTTGGGGGGAAGGGGTGGCATCACAATTCTCAATGACAAAAAAAAAAAAAATATCGTGAAACATTTTTCAACTAAAATAAATCTCCATTACTCATTGCAGTTTAAAAGGGAGAAAAAAAAAAACTTCACCAAAAACATTAATGAAAAGTGTCTAAAATAACATTTTTAAAGCATTTCAGGTGACTTTTAGATTTGTCCTAACATACCGAATGCCAGGCCCGTCATTTAGGGGGTAGCAGGGGGGCCAATTGCCCCCCCCCCCGACTTTGAGAAATCAATGTATTTATATATGTGGGGGTGGTTTTTGTTGTTTTCTGGTGAAATTGTATTGTGTTTTTACCCTTTGCCCCCCCCCCCCGGAAAAACTTAAACTTGAAATGACGTCCCTGCCGAATGCTTTGATGGGCGTATTCCTAGAAAACGCGAAACAAAATGCAATTTATGCCGCATGAGCAGCAACATACCGTCACATTTTTTTGTATCATGATAGGGTGTTCGCACATTTCAGAATCAAGGTGGGATATCATCACAATAAGATGTGTGTCACTACTGCCACTGACTTAATCCCGATGGGTTTCTCCCCATGCTAGTACAGGAAATCTCTGGTTTAAGAGACACCTGAAACATATAACATCTACCTCGGATCGTGGAAGAGGCACGTCTCCGTGAGACATCTGCACAAGTTCAATGAATCCGTGACTACATTGAAATTCTGAATATTATTTGTTAGTATAATTATTTCTTTCATCTGTATCGTTTGTTTAGTTCTCGCCAAAAAAGTCACGTTAGTGCCACTATCTCCCTCTTGCTGCTGTTGCTTGTCGGTCACGTTGCGCTACACTGAAAAATGAATGTTATTTTTACAGTTAATTTTATAGTATTGAACTGCAAAAAAATGCTAATTTTACTGCAATAAACTATAAAATTGCTACTTTTACAGTACTAAACTGTAAAAGTGCTAATTTTACAGTAACAAACTGTAAAATTGCTAATTTAACAGTTTATTACCGTGCATTTTAGTTTTTGAACTAGAATCTCTGCTGCCAGTATTATACTGTTATTTTTACAGTATAATGCAGCTAAATTTGTGGTTATAAACTGTAAAATTGCTACTTACATTTTTTCTTGCAACTATATGCAAGTCTTCTAAATTATCAAGAAGTGTATTAAATGGATATTTTCCTATTTCAAAAAATGTACATGGATTTTTTTTAATTAAATAATTCCTATCTGCACATTTAGAATCTATTTACTTTGAGAAATTTTTATTTACGCGAGAAATGGTTCATCTTCACTCCAATAATAGGGGAAACGAAAACATGATACTTGGTTCAACTCCACTCCGAGTTAAGGTTCAAACAAAACCGCGAGAAATGATATTTGGTTCAACTTCGCCCAAAACTTGGGAGTAAGCTGGAACGACGAGTACGGTTCAACTTCGCTCGAAACTTAGGAACGAAATAAAGCACCATATTTTGGTTCAGTCTAGCACGGAATATAGGTTGCAGCAAGTTAGCTCCATTTTTTGGTGCAAATGTGGACGAAATTTTTAACAGTGTACCAGCTAGAAATAAATATCTTTCTACTTAAAAATAAAGCAACTAATACAACATTAAGAAGCACACCTGCACATTTGCGATTCTTAACGTCGTATTGTTTTCTTTTATATACCAGCTACTTTAAGACTCCATTCTTTTATTCTACTGAACAAGAATCGGTTGTAAGTGAAAGCATTCTTATTTTCTAAAAACTCAAAAGTAGACCGCGACTACCCGAACATTTAGGCGATTTTTTTCACATTGTTGGCTAATAGTTATATATTAAATAATTTTATCAAAATCGAAAAATACAAAAAGGACTAATTCCAAACGGAAGCTCAAAGCTTTCCATACTGAACTATCTGCCCTTTATAATTTATAATTAACTAACTATAAAAAAGAAAATAATTCATGCTAAGAACATGAGACAAAAGGTTTAAAAAGGTTACCAAAAACCAAGATTCACTTTTAATATTCTGGAGAAAGTTCCGTTTCTTAAGTAATGGCGGTAGATATTTAAAAAAAAACGGAAGTTGTGAAATTGTTAAAAGAAATTCAAACTAAATTGATTTGTTCGACATGTTAAAACAACTTTGATGTAGTTAAATCTCATTGAACTTAGTTATTACAGAATAATAAGCCGCTTTGTAAGCTGATTAAGACCACTCCATTAAGATTGAAAAAGAAGTAATTTAGTTTCTTAAGAATAACGCTAATGGATTTTGAAAATAGAAAATGGGTTGTTATAGAAAATGTTCAAGTTTTCGAAAAAATTGAATGTAGTAATTATAAACTGTACCTTTAAACATAATGGTTAAATTTAATTTCTTAAGCAGATATCAGTAAAAAAATATCAAAGCTTGTCAAACTGTTAAATAAGACGATATAAATTATTTCTGAGCAACGACAACAGGAGTAAAGAGGAAGAGAGTTAGAATCCACGATATTGAAATCTAGAATTTATCGGAGGAAATGCAGATCAATATTAAAACTGACATGAAAAAAAAATCTTCTCTAAAAAAAACTTTAGTTTTAATGTGTTTTAAATGTTCTTTCTTGTCAAGTTATATTAGTAAATTCGACATAAAGGAATAATTAATATTTTTTTTCTCCGTATAATTCATTTCAAATATATAGCGATATAAGTTAAGAATTTCTTACCACGACATCCTTTAGCAATTCGTTTAACGGCTTTAGCATCCTCATTGTTGAAGGATTTAAACTTAATAAACATATTTTTCAAAATGGATCACTATTTGCATCTTTCTACTTTTATTCAATTAAATAAACATTTTCGTCAATAATCAAAATTTTAGTTTTGTAAATCACACGAAATTCTAGTACCAATTTTACTTTCGCCGCACAAATTATATATTTTTTCAGTTTGCTGGTTTGAATTGGTAAATCTTATCAACTATGGAGCAAACTATTTGTTGTGAGTTACTTATTTACTATAATTTTTTTATAGTGGCGAATTTATTTTATAAAATCAAAAGTGATTTGCTTTGTTCTTAAGTCATCTTTCTTTTTTTATTTTTCATTTCAAAGCACAATTAATGAATCCCAAATACATAAATTTGTAAATGGTTACATATGAACCGAAACTACAATTAAAGAAACTGAACGCGGCATTGCGGCACCCATTTTACGGGAAAATTGCGCACACGTGCAGTAAAATTTCAATTTAAAAAGCAACTTGAAGTTTTATTCCGCAACACTGTAGAAGTTAAACACAATTGCATAAATAAAACATCATTTAACCACTGTGTGCTTTTATTTCTTTATTTTTTTTGCTTAACGCACCGCTTTTATGAGGACAGTAAGCTGGATTGTGTTTACGGTATTGAGCAATCAATTAAAATGGCGGTATAAAATCAATATATTGCAAATAACAGTTTTTAATTCAGATTTTTTTTTCACGGACAAAGGACTGCAATGCCTAACTAAACTCAATTCCTCAATAATTTGTTTTATTTTTTTTATAATCGTTATTGTATTTAAAAATATATTTATAATATTTATTGTATTTAAAAATATATTTATAATCTTTATTGTATTTGAAAATAATCAAATTTATAATCTTTATTGCATTTAAAAATATACTAGGTGACCCGTGCGGAATTCCGCAAAAAAAAAAAAAAACCTCTAAACTTAAAATTTAATACGACAATTTTTATTGGCTTCATTATCTGCCCGAAGTTGCAGCGCAGTGTCGAAATCTATAAAGAAAAGTCCAGCGTAAGTTGGTGTAGTCCCTGCCGGAGGTTGCAAGTTCCCGATCATATGGTACACTTGACCATGTAGTTTAAAACAATATGGACCTCTGCCAGGAATGTTAACTGAGTCCACTTTGACTGAAGCGAAGGCCAAAGCATTGTTGAATTGTCTAATATTGTCTAGGTAGTAGACACCTTCCTGTTAGTCTGCCTGTTGGTACCCTGTTCCTTGGCATTGTAAAATCTTGTACGTTTGCACAACATCGCCATCAACTGCCGTCGTTCTGACAACTTTTCAAAGAGATCAAAGACACGTTCACTTTTACAACTACTACAAAAGTGATACCCTATATTAAAATCAAATACCCAAGGCTACTACTAAACTAAATACTAACGTTATCACAAAACTACCATAGTATTTTGAAACAATAAAAGTTACAATTAAGGTTTACCGAGCTAAGCCTTGGCTTGAAATGTCGCATTTAAAATTGATTTGAACAACAACGATTTTAACAGTTGAGTAAAAAATTGAACTTTTTCAAACTTCAATCGCTTATAAGTCGCTTAAACGTATATTTTCGAGATTCTCGTTACGCGGCGCTAGCGGAGAAACGTTCTAAAGAACGCATTTTTTTTAATCTTTCGAATGAAATCAAAATGGAGACGATACGACAATTATTTCGCTAGATAGAGTCAATTTTGTGCCCAAAAATTGAAGTTCGAATAAAAAACGAACCAACACTTTTTAGAGGGTGGGTCTAATTTTCGTCAATAACCCGCGGGATAAGCTTCAAAATCATAAATTTTCATGCAATTCGATAAAGAAATGAGCGAGTTTCGACCGGGTATAGGATTCGGCTTAGAGAAATAATATATGAAGATTTACTTATTTCACTCAATTTTATATTTAAAAGTTAATAATCGTACGTCAATATCGGATAATTTAAAATATAGTTTAGACTTTTTTATCGGTACAATATATTTTCTATCTGCAGTTTATTCTTACAAGAAAATAGGACACTTTTCTCTCTCATATGATTGGTACACTTTCCACGTATTAAAGATTATTTATAAATGGGCGTTCAAAATGTTTACTCTATCAAACAGATATAAAATATAACGAAACAGTATTCTATCTAATTTTCTTAGACTCTCATGCCTACACCCCCCCCCCCCCACACACACATACATACATAAAAAATGAAAAAAAAGTCAGCAATTTAAAATTTAAATAAAGGAATATTCTCCAAAAATGCCTATTAGGCATAAGAAAGAAAATTAGTTTGATGTATATGATGTAAGAGCTCATAATAATCATTTTATTCCAAGATAAAATGTGCTTAGAAAAATAACATTTTACAAATGACTCTCCTTCTGGGTAAAATTATATGAGAACATTTTATATTATGGTAATGGGATGTCGGAGTTTTTCCTCTTAAGAAATCGATATCGTAGACGAGTGTAACGGAATTGTCATTTCCTTGTCTCAACTATAGAAAAAGAGTGATTTTGTTTACTATGGCAAGAAACAGTCCTGAGAAATTATCTTCTACTATTTTAGTTTTTTACGCACACATGCTTGACTTTGTTTTTTATCCGAAAATTTAACTCATTTAATTTAAGTGGGAAAAAATCATTTCGAGGAATTGCTACTGTTTATTGGAAGGTAGTTTTGTTAACTTGTTTTTTTTTTTCTAGTTCTATTCAGAAGTAAATAAGTAAAATTTTCCCGATGCTAAATTTTATTTTAAAAGCAAAGAGTAAAAATGCATTTCAGTAACTTTTGAGGTGTACTTTTACATTTTCACAATATTTCAGTGCTTGAAATATGCTTGTAAAGACAAAAGTATTTTTGCATAAATATTTGCAAACAATCGAGGGTTCTTCCCCCTTTTTTTTGTTAGAATTTAAAGTTTGAATTAGCCTTTATTGTTCGTAAGTTTTACTAGCCGGCTATAAATTCCGTGGAAGACATAGGAATCGTGCTGGAATCGGATAGGTTAAATGTAATAAAGAGTATGAACCATAAAAGATGTTACACTTTTTTAAACAAATTTGACCCGTCCTCCTTTGTTACAAACGGTCACGCGTCATCTTATCCCTTCCCCCTTTGTCTTACGTCACGCTGTTTTTCATAAAAATATTCCTAGTAGTGAATGCGGGATCTCACAAGTTTTGTTTCCACCTCCTGCTTGTCACCAACTAACACAATTTTGCGAACCCACTTTCCCCACTAAAGCGTATCATCATTTGGCCACAGCCTCTAAAGAAAATAAAATGTAGAATGGCAATTGCAGAGTGACAAACGCATCAGTTTTTCACAAAACATCTTACAAAGACTAGAAATATTTGAAATTCACGTTTTATTTTACAAACTTGATGATGAACATAGTCTTTGCTATATTATATAGTGCAGTTAAGTTTTGAAGATTTCCAGCAAAAATAGTTAAAGAACATTATTTTCTCCGTAACGGGCGTATCTCGGTAGATACGTTAGCACTGGAAATCATTAAAATTTAACTGTATTTTATAAAAGTAGAGGTCATGTTCTTTATAAAATTCATACAGTGCAACAAACAAGAGTCTAACATAATTGCAGTTTTTTCAGGCTGTTTCGTACAGCAATTAATGCTTTTTATCGAAATGTAATTGCCCGTAACTAAATTAAACTCTTCCCCATCAATTGACATTGTCAACAGATATGCATATTTATTACCATTACCACCTTGCTCCAAGTTGCTCCAAAATTTCATAAAATTATAAATTCAAGAAAAGTAAACTTGCACTTTGTGTAAGTTTGATAGTGCAACGAGGAAATAGTACATGCAGTATGAAGATCGAAACAAGAAATTGTTTTGCTTCTAATATTGACTTGCATTTTCAAAGTGCCTTGCTGTTTGCGTTTACGCTCTAGAACACGCTGTAGAACAGAAGTCAAGTCTTACAAACATCTACAATGGTGAACTCTGAAGAGCAGACTTTATGAACACAGCTGACAAAGCGACGGCTCTTCATGATTCAGAACTAAGTCAGTTGTCGCCGTTCTGTTAATCTTACATAACCTTTGGAGGAACTGCACCCCGACCATGATCTTACCAAACGATCCCATAGGTTATCCCACCCTCCCTCCAGTAAAATGCCCCTCATTAGCTTGTGTAACTAGAGCCTTCGTGGTTTGGGCTACGTCGGGGAAAATAGGAATCTCTCACACAAACCCAAAGCCATTAATTCTAATTCCAAACGGCAAAAGGGGAGAACAAACATAAACATCGAGCGGCATAGTTTTGAGAAGAATTTTCTTTGAACTTTCAGTGACAATCCTAACCCTACCATAAATCGTGACTCTTCTTAGTAGTGGGGGAAGTTTTCCTCACTTCCGTTAGAGCGGCATTCTTCTGATGGGAATTACTGAAGACAGTTTTAAACATGTAATGCTTAACTATGTGCACAAAATGGGAAATAATGCTAAAAACATTATAGTACTGGCAACGGAGGTTCCAGTTTAAAACTGAAAAATGCACGGTAATAAAATGTAAAATTAGGAACTTTACAGTTTATTACTGTAAAATTAGCAATTTTTACAGTTTATTACTATAAAATTAGCTGTATTATACTGTAAAAGCAACATTCATTTTTTACAGTGTAGTCCTTAATAAGGATGAAACTTTAGTCTCTGGATGGCATAATCTGGCTGACGGTATATTTACATGTAGTTCTGCCTTAGCTCTGACTTAGGAGCGGTAACTTACATCTTAATTGTTAATACATTTGTAAGCTTTTCTAATAATCAGAGTTAGCATGTGAAATTAAATCCTGAGTCTTACTCTAAATATTAATGTTATATTCAAGTTCTCCATTACCCTTCTCATTTTGTCAAAACATTTCTCAAACACTCTGTATGATAATAAAATGTTTGAAATTCTTCCTGCAGGAAATCAATATCCAAGATAATGGAAAAGTAGATGTCATTTCATTTTCTCAGAGAAAGAAAAACCAAAGACTATTTGTTAAAAACTTTATTCTGTATTTGAAAAAAAAAATTCCCTATGTATACACGTACTGAAATTGCCGTTCATATAAAAGCAATTTATTCATAGCTTGAAATGATCTTCGACGAATATTGTGTAAGATTTATCTTCTTTCGCGTTGAAATCATATGAGATAAATCACGATATATATAAATAAAATGTCCTAAAATTGTTTCTTCGGAAAATCAATATCCAGCGTAAAGCAATGGGTACGTCCTTTCGTTTCCATAGATTTAGGAAAACAAATGGTCCTGAATCAAAATTGAGAAGTGAACTCTGGAAAATTGTTGTGTGAAGTATGAACATAAACAAAACGTTTGCCTGAAAGTAAAATATTTGACCGATATCGAATTTGTTACCCGTGTTTTCTCAGTTATCATTTTCTTACAAATTTTTGTTCTGTTTTCCATATGTTGAAACACAAACTTTAACGAGCTGTTTTTCCTTGCATCATTACAACTATTAATACACTGTAAAAAATAGATGCTGTTTTTACAGTATAATACTGCTGATTTTGCAGTAATTTTACGGTAATAAACTAAAATTACTAATTTTACAGTAGTAAAATGAAAAATTGCTAGTTTGCAGTAATGAACTGTAAAATTACCAGTTTCACAGTTTATTACGGTGTTTTTTACAGTTTTAACTGGAACCTCAGCATCCAATATTATACTATTGTTTCTATAGTATAATGCAGCTAATTTTATAGTAAAATTACCAACTTCACAGTAATAAACTGTAAATTGCTAGTTTTATAATGATAAACTGTAAAATAGCTAGTTATACAGTTCATTATTGTGCTTTTATCGTTTTAAACTGGATCCTCTGCTACCAGTATTATACTGTAAAAACAACAGCTTATTTTTTGCAGTGTAGCACTATTGCACTATAAAAAATATTTATTATTCAATAAATTACTGACACAAGGCAGTAACTTGATCGTTTATCAAATCCATTTTTTTCAGACCTTTTTAATAGATCAAAACTAGCCTCTCCAAAATAGCTAATTTATAGTCCCTCAATGTATCTGAGGGCTATTAAGGTTATTTTTGCATCACTTCAATTTTTTTGCACACTAAAAAAGAATGTGTAACCTTACTGGTGACTAAAAAAGAATGTTGTAAAAGCGGTGACAGCATTCTGCATCCAAAGCTTCCTCCAATGCAATGGAGTAACTTAACTTCTAAAACTGGTGTAGCGTTATGAACGATGTGTAACGTTACACCAGTTTTATCAGTTAAGTAACTCCATTGCATTGGAGAAAGCTATACTGCCACCTCTCTTACGAAGCAAGGTTACGGAATTGTTTGCAGTGTGTATTCGAATTTAGAACGAAAAAAAAATCACTTCCACAATAACGCACACACGCACGCCCAGTACTGCACTCAGCTGGCAAGATTATTCATTCCGTTTTGTACTTTTTATTTTAGAAAGTATGTTTGCAAAACTGTACAGTGCACACAACTAACTAAAATACAACAAATCTAAAGTTCCATTTGGAAGCTATTTTGGAATGCCAGTTGTTTTTTAAGTTGTTTAATTTAAGTTTAAATTAAGTTTAATTTGTAATTTAAAGTTGTTTAAACTTAACCAATCTTCTAAAATAAACTGCTTTATATTAGTTGAGCAGGCATTTTATTCAAAAATGATGATTTTCTCAGTATCTGTAACAGTTTATTTTGTAATAATTAATAAACTGACAAAAGTATGACATAATGTCTTACTCTTGTCTAATTTCCCTTTATTATTAGGGTAACTTTTAGCCGACTCCATCTTAGCCTAAGTTTTATAGTTTACTTCATATGGGTATAGTCAATTTACAAACTAAAATCTGAATCGCTTTTAAAATGAAATTAATTTTATACTGAAGTAAAGGTAACTGCACCAAAATAAAGGAGAAATAAAGGAGCTATTTACACAAGCAAGAAAGCATGCGCAAACCTCACGGAATTGTTGTCATACTTGATGGAATTTTTGAGTGGAAAATATTCCAAATGAACTCTTCTTTGTCAATTTGACTAGATTTTGCAAGATTTGGGCATGAGTTTATGACCCAGAAAAAAATTGAAATAACAAAATTTTCTGTACAATTGAAAAATCGGCAATTGTTTTCTTCTTCTTCTTTAATATTTTGTACTTATTTACTCTTATTTCCCAGACCCCTTATGTTCAACAGACCTTGTTCAATAAATTACTGACAGAATTGGAAATGTAATCCATAACTTACATTTTACAACCAATGTTAGGAAAATCTCGTAAAACAGTCTTACGTAATATACATAAACACGAAATAAACACTTAGAAAAATACCGACATCTGAAACTTGATTCTCAGAAAATTTCTTTGCAAACTTTGATAAATCAAAAAGAACATTTTATCAAAAAAGAAAACCATAAGTTCAACCTGACTTTCCATCCGAATTTTGCAATTTTATGAGCCAAGTTTGACATTTGTCCACTTTTAGTTTTGGGTGGTTTATATATTTATTTGTTTAGGGTAGTCATGGGTTTTTCTATTGCATTGAAGTAAACAATGAAAAATATTTTAGAGCTTATAAAGTTCTTTTACCCTGAAAAATAATTTTTTCAACCTTTATTTATTTATTTATAACTTTTGTAACTTTGAACTTTCTTATAGACATTTTTAAAAAATACTACCGGTAATATGAAGACCAAAAAAAAAAAAAACTCATAAACTGATCCTTTGCGATGACGCTTATTAAGACAAAATCCTGCAATTTGATCAGGATCTATCAACTAATTATTTTTTCTAAATGTAAGTATATTAAAGTATCAAAATCAGCAAAAAATTGTTAAAATAAAAAAGGCAAATCTTAAGAAAAAGATATCTTCGTGCGGATTTTTTGAAAGAATTTCTACCTTAGCAAGATAATTTCCTTCATTCGGGTTAATACCCTCAGTAACTGATTTGCATTTTTTGTTTCTTAAAAATTACATGATTACCTTTTTTTCGTTCTTATTTTATTTGACAACATTTTAATGGAAGATAAGCCTGCTTTCATATTTTCATTTATTTTTTCCTCCGTGTTTAATTTTTAATTAGTTTCTTTAATTTAATAGAATGTTAATTAAACATTTTGCTTTCACATAGAGTAGTTTTTTTAACTTTTTAAGCCATTTTAACCACAGAAACAATAATGTTGTGGGATCTTATTATTTAAATATTTATAACTATTTAAGGCTATTTTTAGGGGAAACGCACTCTAGCCTGCTTTCATGCTTTTATGTATTAACAGTTTTTTTCTTCCTTTATTTTATACTTTTATTCCGGTATTTCACATACAATAACTGTAGAAGCAACTTCTATTTTAGGTATATGAATAAGCTCGGAGTAACATTTTTGAAACTGATAATGGAGAACACTTTTTGATGTGCTTTTCAGATTTGACCACAAAAAAAAGATAAGCAACATAACACTATTTTAGACATAAATAAGTAAATTTAGAAAGTTTAATTTACGCTGGTTTTTTCAAGTATAATATCTTTGGAAATGATTACTATATTTTAAAATATTTTAGTAATAACTTTTTGAACTGTTTTGTATTGAATATGCTAAAATAATTTCCATTGAATTATAATTTCATAAGTTATTGACTTTTAATTAAAAGTTATGCCAAAAAGAAAAGAAAAACGACCAATCGCTCTGTTACCTCTAAAATCGATAATTACTTAAATAACTCTTAGATTATAATACTTTCTTCAGATCAAATTTTCAATTTGTTTTCGCATTTGTTTTTTTTTAAGCGTTTACATAATTTTGAAACCATAGTTTTGAGTTTTTGCATATTTTTATAGCACACTCCCGATACCAAAACATGTACAGTAAACTTCCTATTATCTGTGGTCGGATTATCCCTGGGGGTTTCACCCTTTTGTTTTATTTTTTACGGTGATGATTTACTATTTTTCTGATTGCAGGAAAATGCAAATGCATTTTTGAGCGTTTTCAGTTATTAAAGATTTTTTTTTTTTTTAGCGTTTACATAATTTTGAAACCATAGTTTTAAGTGTTTGCATATTTTTATAGCACACTCCCGATACCAAAATATGCACAGTAAACTTCCTATTATCCGTGGTCGGATTATCCTTAGGGGTATAGCCCTTTTGTTTTATTTTTTACGGTGATAATTTACTGGTTTACTGATTGCAGGAAAATGCAAATGCATTTTTGAGCGTTTTTAGTTTTTAAAGATATTTTTTGCATTTAATGTTATCCTTTTTAGTATAATTTAAATGTATGTATTGTGTTATAGACTTTTTTTTAGATATTGCATACACTAGCATTGATTTTCACCAATTTTTGAATTATCCGCAGCTACCGTTCCACCCTATTCCGCGGATAATCGGCAGTTTACTGCACTGTAAAAATTGAATACTGTTTTTACAGTACAATACAGCTAATTTTGTAGTAATAAACTAAAAATGTCTTACTTTACAGTAATAAACTGTAAAATTGCTAACTTTACAGTAATAAACTGCAAAATTTTTAACTTTTACAGTAAGAAACTGTAAACTTGCTAGTCTTATAGTTCAATACTGTGCATTTCACAGTTTTAAATTGGAACCTCGGCTGCCAGTATTATACTGTAAAAATAACTGCTCATATTTTGCAGTGTGCAATTTAGTCTTTATTTAGCATTTATTTTTATTTAAGTTTTTACATAATTTTAAACCCTAACATGCTTTATGTTTCCTCTAAAAAACAACGTAAATTTAGCCCTTTTCTTAATTTATACACATGTGTGCCCAAAAATTAAATTTTAATAAGTTTTAGTCTTCTAAAATAAGTTTAAAAAAAAACCTTATGGTGCTCTTATTACATGTTTCAAAAATTTTCTCCAAATACCTTAGAGCATTTAAAGCGAACTGCATATCGGAAAGACACTACATTAAATACACTTTCTTTCAACGGAAAATTACATGGGAATAATATATATTACGGTGATAAGACGTCAGAAATTTTTCCTCCAGGAAATCGATATCCAAGCTAACGGAAACGGAACGCTCATTTATTTTCTCAGACCTAGAAAACTACTGATTTAGATCTGTAGAACAAGAAGTAGTCAATAGACATTTATATGTGTCAGAAAAAAACATTAGTAAGGAAGTACTTTACTAGTACATTCATTCGGGGCAACTTTGAGTAGTAATTCTGCTTTAAAATTCCTTACTCGAAAAATGGTATAAAATATCGCATTAATGCGTGAATGACTAGGAAAACTGCATACATGCATTTCGGAGTTACAAGAAATTCATTCTTCAATGTAAAGAAAGTGAGCTCATTGAGGAAGCCATCCAGCAAAAGTTTTTTCATGTTTTTTCCTGCATGAGCTCACATTTTTACATCGAAAAAGGAGGTCTTTGTTACTTCAAACACATGTATGCAGTACTTGCCTTCATAACTTAAAAGGACCGATATCAAAAACTTTCTGCAGTTCATTTTTAGATTTTTTGTTTTTCGTTCAAAGATATAGTTATCAATGAAATTTGAAAATCTGTGCCTGTACGGTCTTACTCATCAGATTTTTTTTTTTTAATAATAGCTTTCATGTAGGTTAAAAATGTATGTTTTCTAGTTTTTCCCAAGTATGAATATTGTTTTTACAGTATAATACAGCTAATTTTATGGTACTTAACTGTAAAAATTGCTAATTTTACAGTAATAGACTGCAAAGTTTCCCATTTTACAGTTTATTACCGTGCATTTTGCAGTTTTAAACTGAAACCTCTGATGCCAATACTATACTATTGTTTTTAGAATATAATGCAGCTAAATTTTATGGCAATAAACTAAAATTGCTAACTTTACAGTAATATACAGTAAACTTACTAGTTTTACAGTTTATTACTGTGTATTTTACAGTTTTAAATTGGAACTTCCGCTCCCAGTATTATACTGTAAAAACAGCAGTTCATTTTTTGCAGGGTAGATAGAGGCTTCCTTTCTTTAGTTTGTTGAAAAGTTTTTCTGCTTCTTTGCTGATTAACGAGTTATTTTGTATGTTTATATTTTTCAATAAAAAAATTATTTATATAATTCTTACCTCACTTATATTATGAAACGGAATTAACACTCCTAAACTATTGTATAGGTATCAAAAATACCTTATAATAATTTTAAAATCTATTTAAAATGAACCACTAGTGTGGTTTTTAGTTTCCCTTCCACTTATAACAACTAATGAACTGCGTCATAAATGAAATGCTGAATGAAATGAAATGATTTTCATAAAAACAGTGCAACTTCAAAGCAGCTAAGTGAAATTTCTAAATGTTTAAAATTTCCCCTCTTCTACTACATAAAGTTTCTATCATTTGTAAGGTTGCAAAGATTATTACTTAGCTAAAAGAACCCTTCCAACAACTTCAAACAGTAATTTTAAATTAATAAATGATGCAGTGAGCTGTGTGCAGTATGAGCAATTTTCTTTTCGTAAAACAAAAAGTAGAAAACTTATTTCATAACTTGTCAGGAAAAAGAGTTTGTCTAGACTTTTTTCCCCAGGCACTATATTAAATTTCAAGTCAAATATAATAAAACATTTTAGTAGTGCAAACTTAACAGGGATGGCTTAAAGTTACGAATGAAATGTCTTTTAAATATCAATACTATTTCATAACAAAGACTAACAATAGTAATTTTCGGTTAAGTGCAAAAGATTCAAAATTATTTCTCCAAGAATATGTTTTGTAGAGCGCAACTTAACCCTTTATGTCCCAAATTAACTCATTTATGCCCAGTAGCCTAAAAACGGGACACTCACTGCATACAAAAATCTGTAGTGGGTGCATCATTTTACTAAAGCTGTTTTTCATAAGTTCAATAGTCCTTCTTCTAGAAAAAACCAGTTAGAGCCACTATTTGGACATCAGAATTTATTTATTGACAGCTATTTTCAGATAAATCAGTCAAGCAACGATCCAGCATGGGTAGCCACAGAAAGTAAGTTTTTTTGTGAACTTATTTTTCAAAAAATTAAGCTATTTTAAAATGATTTGCTTAAAATTGATCAAAGATGCCTTCTGTAACGTTACTTTGAAAAAGTAAAGTCAAGTAAGGTCGTATTTTGCTCACGTATATGCAAAATATCCCATAAACAGGACTTTAAATAACTTAATAAATAAGGCAACGGCGAACTATTTTGAGCCTAAAATGTATGTAAACCATTCTAAGTAAGAGTTTTAAGCAGATAAAAATTGAAAAATATTGTTAAAAAAAACTTGGGCATAAATGGGTTAATTTAACAATAAAGTTTTATAATTTTTTTTGGTTTTTTAGTTGAAATAGCATTAAACAACATATGTACCAAATATATATATATATTTTAGAAAATCAGTAGGGTCTAGGGCCCCTAAGAAAACTGTTTCCGATCGCAAGTACCATCTGTTAGCCTCTTAGCAAAGAACAAGGAGCGGTACTTAAAAGTTTCAGCATGATTCTAGCCATTTAGGATTCATAATACTAAATTAATATAAGCAGGACTTCTGAGTCCCGTCTGGACATAAAGGGTCAAAGCATCGGCAATATTATTTTCTAACTTTGCACCTGGAAAGATAAATGTTTTTCAAAGTAAAGAAATATTTCCTGCTCTGTAAAAAAATGTGTAAGATTTCCATTGTTACTAGGTGTAAGGTTGCACAACTTCTGGAGTAAGCTGTTCCGATTTTAAGAAAACTCTAATGGTTGGAGGAAAGTTTCACGAAGCCTGTGTATAGTTCCCCCCCAAATGGTGAAATGACTAGAGAAGAATTCAAAGTGCATTCGTTCAAACAAACATCGGCACTGAGCTCTTAAAGTCTTATGGACGTAAGCAAAATGTGCTTTAACCGGCCCAGTGGTTAAACGCAATTGCTTTTAGAGCCCACTGTACGCGGTAAGTTCGCCGTTCGACCTTATCGTGTGTAATTAAAAAACCTCAAAATGTGTGTAAAGATTGGTAGATAGAAAGTATGATCTTGACAAACATTAAATAAATGAATAATTGAAAGTAACCTTCCAGCCTGAAGAACGTTTCTTATTTTATTTCTTTTTTCTTTCTTTCTTTTGACAAAGACTGTTGGTCTGACCTTGCACTGAAATTGGCGAAACGTTGCGTTGTAGTTACATAACCATGGTGTAATCTTCTACAAATGATGCATTATTTTACACCAGATATATACCATAGCAGTGGAGGCAGCATTGTTACCACCGTATTTATGGAGTAAGGTTGCACAAAATTTTGTGCTGTATGGAAATACATATTTTTCAGAGATGTTTAGTACAGGGAAAAAAGTTCGGGAATTCCCAGATTGGGCGATTCCGTGAAAATGAAAACTTGCACAAATGTTTTGTTTTTACGATTTTATTGGAATGATTTTTAAAATTGTGTTACTCATTATGGTTTATTCAGTAACTATATACCAGACAGGCACAGTAAAAATATTATTTCATTTAAAATATGGCTTTTATTGCTTTTATTGTGATAAACAGACTTCGAAACTTCTTGTCATTCCTTCATAATACATAAATTTTAATCCGATGGATGAAAATTATTCAGAAAAATAATTGCCTATTGTAATGTCTATATCCTAAACGTATATCCTAAACTGTTGAAAGACTGGGTTTATGAAAATTCACAGAAATTTCGTTTTGTACTAGAAAGTCCAAAAGACTGGTTTAGAAAAATGTAATTTCGTCACAAAACAAAATTCTTAGCGATGAAAGGCGGAGAAAAAAAAGGCTGTTTTAATGAAAATAAATTCCTTATAATTTTTTAAACTTTTGTTTTGTACCAAAAGCTCTTTGCGCCACACAAGGAATTACCCTATGTATTACTCTCAGATTTAGAAAATAATGTTTTAATATCCAAGTGTACATTTACGAGGAATCTTATCTAAATAAAAGAATGTTATTTCCCTTTTACGCTTAAATATTAAAATCATCATTTTTACTTTAAAATATTTTTATTTGTTTTTGACATGAGATTGAAACTAGACTATGCTCATATAGTTAACTTAAATATTAGAGTTTCAAGAGGATAAGATCTAGCAAAAGGCTAAAGTATTAAAATGTGTTTTCGTCTAGAAAATCGATATCCACAGTGTAGTGAAAATTGAAATTTCATTTCTATGATTCAGATCTCGAAGAGAAAATGTTTTTATATTTCAAGCAAAGGAGCACTGAATACAATTTCAACTATATATTCAAGATAGAGTTATGCCAATGATTTCTAAAGTGCATCGTATTATATATATATACACTGGTGTGCAAAAATTAAGGACGACAAATTAGTGTACCAGCGGAAAGAAAAGAAAAAGCGGGGTGAAGAGCATGTCAGGATATTGACTACATTGTTAGAACTACAGGTTGCATAAGGCGACTTAAGGGTGAAACGTTGTAGCACCAGCGGCACCCCTGAAGGGAAACACTTTACTTTCTATGTGACCCTTGAAAGTGCAATTTGGCTCCTTAGGGTGCCGTGAGACACCCATAGGGTGCCACATGGAGCCAAATGGCACCTCCAAGGGTGCCATAGGGAGTCAAGTGGCACCCTTCAGGGGGTGCCACTGGTACTACAACGTTTTACCCTTAAAGGTGCCTTGTGCAACCTGCAGTTTCAACAATGTAGGGTCGGAAAGGTTAATATGTGCGAACACATGCAGTTAGACATGATGGGTGAGTGTCGGAGGGGGTAAATAACATTGGCTGTGTAAACTCAGCCTCTTTGAGTGAGCAATTACATTTCGTATATCAATTTAAACGAGGACGAGTTTATGCCTCATTGTGAAATGTTGCACAGTGGATCTCTTAGAATACATCTGAACAATCTTATTCAAGGTTAGGTCATTGGAAAGATTGATGATGGTTGAAGCATAACATGTGTGTCTACGGAGTTCAGTATCGCTCATAGTGGCGTTTCTTGAGTTTGGAGAACATTTCTATGTGTTAAGCGCTATTCACATTATGACCGATCCGGCCGTCCGAACCGAATTTTTCGCTGCGAAACTGGTTTTCAGAATCCTTTGTAAGACAGCACGCCGAATCATCGGCTTCCACCACGGTCTAGAATGCTTGATGTCGTCGGCTCCGACAGCCATCTGATTTTTTGGCAGCGATTTCATTGGCTCCCGAGCTCGGACGAAACGGCCGTAATGTGAATAGCCCTTAAGAACAGCTGGCCGATGATTCGCCGTAATCTTCCACGATCAACCACGGCAGCAGACGGCCAATATATTTCCCTGCAGGTAACAGAAACAGGCAGTAGACAGCGAGAAAAATAATAAGACACATACAACGAGCTATTGAATGACTAAATGAAAAATGATCAAATAAGCTTTGATAAATATGATTGAAGTGAAAACCATTTTAAATAAAACACAAGTTATTGAGAAATGCTGCAAATAGCTATTTCAAGACTACGATGCAGCCTCTTCGGCAGTGCAAAGTTGAATTGAGCCTTGATTGAAGTTAAATTTCGAATTAAATGACCTAAAAAGACCTTCATAGTGCAATTATTATGTTTGAAAAAGAAATATCTGTGTCACATTAAAACACCAAAAATTGCGGTTTTTCATTTTTTTTTTAATTTTTCAGGGATAATGCATCTATTGCTGGTCCTATAAACTCAATGCTTTATGTTGTGCTCGCCAGTACTGCACGGAGTTAAGTCTTTCTATATTAATTCCTAGATAAACATTGTCATACCTTTAACTGTTTTCCAAGCTTAATAAACGCCTTTTCTGCTGTTGTAATAGCTACGTTTATAGTGCAAAACATTGTCAGAGTAATTTAACATTCATAAAAATAAAATGAAAAAAAGCATCTTTTGTACTAAAATATGATAAATATGAAAAAAATAGGAGCGGATGTAAATAAAGCACAATTTGTCCAGAGAATGCAGCATGTAGCTGTTTCTAGACTACAATGGAGCCTCTTCATTAGTACAAAAACACTCAACATTCAACAAAAAGTCGTCAGAGAACCACCTCAATGAAAAGACCGCAGTGTATTATATAATTCAAGCTCACAGGCCTGTCATTTAGAGGGGGGCAGGGGGGGTCAATCCCCCCCCCCGACTTGAGAAATCAATGTATTTACATATAAGTGGGTGTGGCTTTTCATGCTTTTCGATGAAATTGCATTGAGTTTGGACCCTTTGCCCCCCGCCCCGGAAAAACTTGATATGACGTCCCTGCAAACCCATCCGTTGATTTGAATTCCTCTGTAGGCTCAAATATTAATACTGTTTTAATTCTTCAAACTTGCACGACATGTTGTTAAAATTAAAAAAATAAACATGAGAATGATGAGTCCAGGGAAAAAGGTGGTTAGTGCGATAGGATTGTTCTCTCAAAAGTAGTACGCTTGGAGCGCAACCTTTCCTTCATATTTTCTATTTTTACAATTTAAATTGTAAATTGTCCATGTATAACTTCTTTTTATTCTTAGAGAGGCTGCTACGAGATATTTAGCCTTATTTCATACTTTAAAAAAAATTACAAAAAAAAAAACTAAGGACATATTTCACCACTATTAAATTTTGAATAAGAAAAAAAAAAGCTTCTCATTTGTGATCGGAATAACATCCCCATCCTCTCCGTAAACCGCAATTATTCTGCTTAAAAATTCAGAGCTGAATTTAAACAAATCCTTGAAGTTCACTTCCTTTCCCTTAGAGCGTGAAAATAATTGATTATGCTCTCAGTACAGGAATTCGCCAATAGATGGCAGCAGTCAGCTTCAATCGAATTAACCCTCTATTACCTCCTAAACTGAAACAAACTAATAAGTTATCATGAAGGGAGCAAAGCTTTCTGTTACGGGGGGTTCACAATAGCAAAATTAATTTACAGAACTGTTCAGTTTGGAAATGTTTTTTTTTCGATTTTGTGCTTGAACCTGACATGAACAAAGAAGAAAATATTGAAACATTTTTTTTTAAAGTTATTTATTTCCAAAAAATTATTAATTAAATAAAAATGTGGATTTTATTAGCAGAAAAATATTTGTAAACAGTTGAAGTGTTTTCTAGTTTATAATTCTGAAAACTTCTTCATAATCTAATAGACCACTATTTCCCCTGCTTATAGGCAGTGGCCTATTCTAGATGATAACGTTTTGCTTGATTTTTTTCCGTCATAGAACGAAGGATTTCACAAGACTAAACAATATGGTCATAATATTCAATGTAAAAATATGTTTTTCCATTTTATATTCATCCTCATTGAATAGGAATCTCAGATTTATTATTTAAAACAAATTTTGGCATCAAACCAGAATTTGATCCTTAACTAATGGAAATTAAGATAATATTTCAAGCGTTTTCCTTGAATATATACCTGTTCTGAAGAAACCAGAGATAGTCAGACGAAACGTTAGTTGGAGTAGTTTAAGCCTTAGCTGTAGTGTGAGATATTTTTAACAAGTGTATTTCGTGTATTGAAAATCGGAAAGAAGCCTCAGAAATTTCATTAAGAGCATTTCCACGCTTCGCATTTTAAGGAGGAAAAAAACGCATAATGAAAAAAAAGGGGGGAAATTAGATTTCATTTTTATCACTATTACAATATATATATATTTTTTCCTTTTTGATTTTTATTTATTTGTTTTTTTAATTGAAAGTGTCAAGAATTATAAATGTTTAAAAATCAGAATAGCACTTTTATCGTCTCTTCATGCAATCTTTCATTTCATCCATAGATTTTTTTAAAAATGAAATTGATCGCTGTAATGTCTTTATTATTTTCTTACCTTTCACTTTTCCGAAATGAATGTTACTTTTCTAAAAAATGTCAAAGAGCATTTTGACATCATGGAAAAAGCTCCAGCAGTATCTCTAACTGTAGTACTGGTTAACTCTTTTTAAATAAATTTTTCCTTATGAATTTTCCTAATTTTCTACGATAATTTTTATTATTTTCAGACAATTATTAAGCACTGTTTCGATGCAGTGGCGTACGCAGACAAATCATTTGGGGGGGGGGGGCTGAGTCAAGACTCCTTGAGAGTGGGGGGGGGAGCACCTCATGAAATGTAGCTAAGAAAAGTAAATGTCTCGAATTTCTGCTTCAATGCTTATTTAAGTCGACAAAAAAAGATCCTTTAAAAAACATTTTTTTTCATTAAAATTATTGTAAAAAACGCGTTTTGATGGACCTAGACGATGATAAATTTAAATTAAAAAAACATTTGTCATTGAAAGAGGTGTTGCTAAAACACTTGTTTTATAATATTTTGACGAATATTTTGCTCTAATGATGTTAATTTCGCAGTTTATTTTACTATTGTTCCCAATACTGGGTTTCAATTCAATTTTCTGAAATTTGTTTAACAGAATTAGATGACTGAAAAGCATTAATCGGCATGTCTAAAACATAGATTTGCAATCAAAATGAGCAAAATGGAATAATAGGATAATCCTAAACATGACGCACAGTAAAATAGATATGTCAAAATAAAAATAAAAAAATCTTTCTTTTAAATTTTTCCTATACTTCATTATCTGTTCTAAAAGGGTCAATCCATGTCAAATCACCCAGGAAAACGGGATTTTGTAACCCATGTCCTCGGATTTTGATAGAATCTGGTGTATTTAATATTTTTATGGTGGTAAGTAAGCATATGAATTCTTTTGCCCACATGTGATCTGGTTTTTGTTTTACAGGTCGTCAAACTTTTCAAAAAATTGCATTTTCTGTCAACCGCTAAGCCTAATCTGCATGTATACGTATCTCTTCAGTAAATTGTATCGGGTGCAGAAATCGTTCAATATTTCCAAAAATTCTCAGATATGTTTCTGAAAGTATGAGGATTTAATAAAAAAATACTTGAAATTTATATAATATAATTTTGTTTGAATAAAATTTGAATAAACTACGACAAGCATTTTTTTTCTTGTGCAAAACATGAGTTTACTTAAGTGGCATTTCACGAAAAAGCGGGGGTCCTATTCAATAATGGAAGCATTCGAAATGAGCCTGAAGGTGTGTTCTATCATTGCAGAGAATAAAATTAGTGGTTTTTATCGTTTTCTCGTTGCTATTGCACAATATACACATTTTAGTATCAAAATTTTTGAAAAAAAGTTCTAGTAATTTTCCTAACCTAAATTTCACTGAAAAGCAAACATACCTTTATTTTTAAATGTATATACAGCCCTATTATGGTGCTTAAAATCCTCTTAATCCCTTATTAAGCAGAAAGAAAAGTGAGAAATAATTTATGACTCCCAGATTCAGTTGTTAAGTTCAGCAAAGTATCAGATGTAGAAAAAAGATATGCAAAACATGAATTTACTTTAGTAGCTTTTTATGAAGAGGCGGAGGTCATATTCAATAATGGAAGCATTCGAAATAAATCTAAAAGTGTGTTCTATCATTGCAAAGAACAAAATTAGTGGCTTTTTTCCTTTTTTTTTTTTTTTTGCTATAGCACAATATACACATTTCAGTACCAACATTTTTGAAAAAAGTTCTAGTCATTTTCCTAACATAATTTTCAATATTTTTTGTGTAAAAGAAGCATAGCTCATGCTTTTTGTAGCATAAAAACGTATTATATTTATTTTTAATGATTTATAATTGCATTGAATGTGCGAAGAAGAGATAGGATAGCACAATCTTTGAAGAAAAAAATAACAATGAAAAATATAAGTTTCCGAATATTATCGGATTGTTTGTCTTTGAAGTGTTTGTGTGATCCAGTTTTCAGCAAATTTAAGGAATATACTGTTTGATATTTTACCGCTCGACCTTCCTTGTATTTCCGACGTCGAACAGTACTTGTTGAAGTCATGTTATCGTGAAATATTCAGAATACTTATTTTGTACATATTTAATCTCCTTTTAAAGAAAATACTAACATCTTCCAAAATATTATGTTACGGACCGTTTGACGTAGTTATTTCATCTAACATCTTACCATGTCTTGTTTATAGTAAAGATAATAGTCCTTACTTAGGTAAAATATAGTCTTGCTTCAAGTCAAGCATAGTCACTTACTTGAACATTTTCAATTTTTTTCCCTTAAACTCCATTAGCAAGTGTCGAAAGCTGTATTTGCTCTTAACTGGATGCTGAAATTTCTAGTTTATTTTTATTGAATTGTGTCTGTCCGGAGCTCTAGCTTTTTAATTATCTCCTATTATTATTTATCAGCGCAAACCAACCTTCCTGATAAGCGAATCCAATGAAAAACAAACAAACCAAAATAGAAAACCCACTCACATTCTTTATCCCTCTTATCACTATGACCCATATTTTGATAAAATAAGAAGAGACCTGATACATGCGCAAATGCAAGGAAGGTTGAGCGTTAAAATATCAAACAAATTTGATACACACATTTTCCTTAAATTTGCTGAAAACAGGATCACACAAACACTTCAAAAACAAACTATCCGATAATATTCGGAATTTCATATTTTTCATTGTTATTTTTTCTTCAAAGATTGTGCTATCCTATCTCTTCTTCGCACATTCAATACAATTATAAATCATTAAAAATAAAGATAGTACGTTTTATGCTACAAAAAGCATGAGCTATGCTTCTTTTACACAAAAAATATTGAAAATTAAGTTAGGAAAATGACTAGAATTTTTTTCAAAAATGTTGGTACTGAAATGTGTATATTGTGCAATAGCAAAAAAAAAAAAACGAAAAAAGCCACTAATTTTGTTCTTTGCAATGATAGAACACACCTTTAGGTTTATTTCGAATGTTTCTATTATTGAATATGACCTTCGCCTCTTCATAAAAAGCTACTAAAGTAAATTCATGTTTTGCACATCTTTTTTCTACATCTGATATTTTGCTGAACTTAACAATAGGGATGCACCGATAAGCAAATTGGCCGATTACCGATTTATCGGCTGTTGATAATCGGCCGATTAATCGGCTGAGCCGATTAATTATAAGGATGATTGTTTTTCTACTACCAATTTTCCCATCATTGTTTTTTCTCTCTTATACAATTCCAAGCTTAGAAGTAGTAAGTAATTTATTTCTGAGAGAAGATTCTTTTTTCCATTTTCAAGTTTTTACAAAAAAAATTCAATATTTTATCAAATTTCTCAGAACCAATTTTCATATTATTGTCAACAATATTATCAACACATTGTTAGTTATGTTAATTGGACATAAAAATTTAAATAAAAGGGAGAGGGGGAGTCTGTGGTGAGTATTCCAATTTGGGAGTACTTTTAATTCATATATTTTAATAATTAGTAGAAATTTAAATCAATATTTTTTTTCTTTGAAAATTAGAGATTATCTAAAAGCACTGTGCTAAGGAGAAAACTATCGCCGCATAAAAAATGTTGCAACATTGTCTATGTATGTATTCAAAGTAGGAGATATGTGTGTATTCAAAGTAGGAGAATTAATTTTTAAAAAAACTTCATGTCAACTGTGAGGATTATTATTGCTGTTAATAAAATTATTCATCAGTTTCTTAGTAAAAGTATACTTTAAAGAATACAATTTGAAAAAAAAAAAAAATGGCCGATTAATCGGCCCAATTTCGCCGATTATTAATAATCGGCAATGTGGCCGATTATGGCCGATTAATCGGTACTGCCGATTAATCGGTGCATCCCTACTTAACAACTGAATTTGGGAGTCATAAATTATTTCTCACTTTTCTTTCTGCTTAATAAGGGATTAAGATGATTTTAAGTACCATAATAGGGCTGTAAATACACTTAAAAATAAAGGTATGTTTGCTTTTCAGTGAAATTTAGGTTAGGAAAATGACTAGAACTTTTTTTCAAAAATTTTGATACTAAAATGTGTATATTGTGCAATAGCAACGAGAAAACGAAAAAAACCACTAATTTTATTCTCTGCAATGATAGAACACACCATCAGGCTCATTTCGAATGCTTCCATTATTGAATAGGACCTCCGCCTTTTCGTGAAATGCCACTTAAGTAAACTCATGTTTTGCACAAGAAAAAAAATGTTTGTCGTAGTTTATTCAAATTTTATTCAAACAAAATTATATTATATAAATTTCAAGTATTTTTTTATTAAATCCTCATACTTTCAGCAACATATCTAAGAATTTTTGGAAATATTGAACGATTTCTGCACCCGATACAATTTACTGAAGAGATACGTATACATGCACATTAGGCTTAGCGGTTGACAGAAAATGCAATTTTATGAAAAGTTTGACGGCCTGTAAAACAAAAACCAGATCACATATGGGCAAAAGAATTCATATGGTTACTTACCACCATATAAATAATAAATACACCAAATTTTATCAAAATCCGAGGACATGGGTTACATGACCGGGTGAACTGACGTGGAATGACCCAAAAGCTTTTCTCATTTGGGATTTCAAAAAAAAAAAGGAAATTTAGAAAAAAAAAAATGTGTTTACATTTTTAAAATTCGTTTTGAAAATTTCGGAGGGGGCTGCAGCCCTATCAGCCCTCCCTCTGAGTACGCCACTGTTTCGATGCCTTTAAAATTGGCGTGGTTTAAGATACTCTTTTAGATGATGTTCTCATTTGGAAAGAGGGCTCCACATAAGAGGTTTGAATCATGTTTTACAAAATTGATTTTGTGGATTTCTTCAAACGTAATACAGTCAAACCTATCTATCTCGAAACCTGTGTATCTCGAAAAACTGCCTATCTCGATTTTTTTAAGTTTCTCATCAATTTCGATTCATTTCTCATGCTTTTTTTTCGTTTTTCTCGAATGCTTCATCTGCAAAACCTGCATCTCTCGAAGTTCGAAATTCTCTGCTACGGAAATTAGAATTCATGGTTATCTTTTTAACCCATTAATGCCTAGCGTCCCTTTTTAGGAACGATCCAAAAAAGGGTCTGAATTTCCTCAAAATAAACATTTTAACCAAATAATAGTGTTCAATTAGTACCTTGGTATTGTTTCAATTCGTTATTAAGAGATTGCAGCATATGAAGATTGTAAAGTGTGTTCTGTAGCAATTTTAATTTCATCTTTATCAAAAATTACATCGTTCACAATCTCAAGAAAAAAAGCTCAGTTTTCAAAGTTATTTCCAGCTTCCCAGTTTATGTTAAATCGCTGATTTTATTTTTTCTTATAAAATGTCTTTTTAAATATTATATCGTAGGCAGAAAAAAATTTTTAGTAAAAAAAGTATGTACCCTCTGGGGTTTATCGTAACTTTTAAGGGACGATTTTTCTTTCCTTAATAATTTTTTTTTTCATTATTTTTTCTGTCTATTAAACACTTTATAACCAGTATACAAAATATCTTTGGAAAACAAATGTCAGGCATTAATGGGTTAATGGAACCTCCATGCCTGTTATGAAGGAAGATCAGCAGTTCTTGAATGTGAAACTGTTTTTGGAGTCATTTTTGTCCTGATGGTCTATTTGATTCTTTCCATAGCATAGTAGTTTCTACGTATTTTGAGGTAACTATGGCATCCGGGAAGAGAAACTAAATGTTTTCAGTTCAGAAGAAAAAGAAAATTCTTACATTTTCCGGATCAAAATTAACTAATGAAAAAATTGATATTGCTAAAGGATTTAATATCCCGCCAAGCACTCTTTCTACTATAATTAAAAACGAAGCTACGCTGGAGACAAACAACAAAAATGTTAAAAAAATAAGAAAATGCACTTTGACGATTTAGACGACTTTTGATTTTGTAGTCTGAACAGTGTCGTGAAAATGAAGTTTTTGTTAGCTGTATTATATTAAATTATTATGAATGTTGTATATTTGTTC
>JAXGGA010005248.1:0-79938 GCA_038373865.1 Uloborus plumipes | reverse complement strand
TGTGTGTTAATTGATGACAATTCTGTTTTTAAATAGGAGGAATAGCTTGTTTGCGTGATGTTCTACGTTTTTCTTTTTTAGAATAAGAGGGGGGAGGGGGGTTGAATCCCTAAAATACCCAAAAAAAATTTCATGGGATAAATTAGAGTACATATCCATGATCACGTAAAAAAAAAAATTGGAATTTTTAAAGATGACCCTCATGTTGAAATTTAAAATTTTGCCAAAGCCTTTTTTTGACAAAAAAAGTTCAAAATTTTCAATTTTGAAATTTTTAAAAAAAAAATCATATAGACTAAGACTATTGTAATATTTTTTATTTACATGCTCAAAGTCTTCACAATTTCTGTAAAAAATTTTTAAAAGATTAAACCATTAGTTACCCAGGTACAATTTTTTTTCATAAACAACATCAGCTCAGTTTATGTGTCTCGAAAATGACAAAAAATGCAAAATCGCAAAATTTCAACAGGCTGTAAAATCAAAACGCATCAAGATAGAAAGAAAAAAATTTAGGAGGTTGCTTATGACTACAAAGGAAGGAAGTATACCAAGTTTCATCAAAATCCGAGATGGTGGGTGTTGGGGTGTGGTTGAACTGACATGGAATCACCCTATAATAATTATTGAATCTATTCAAAAAGAATTATTAACCTGGTATTAAACTATCCTGCTATTCAGGGTATGTCAGAAATGGTATGCGAAATAAATCATTTTAATAAGAACAGTGCAAATTTAATGCTTCAATATAAAACTTCTAAATGTTAAAAAATTCCTCATTTGTTGGGGAGAGTGATTAATTGAATGGGACATTTTCTTTTCTATTATTTTATTTTATTTTATTTATTTATTTATTTTACAGATCCGATTTTATTCAATGTGTAGAATAGTCTAAATAAATATTCTACAACATAGAAAAAATCCCGAACTTAGCGGAAAAAACACCTCTTATGAGCAATAATTAAACTACTGCCAGAAGTCCATTAGTCCCATTCATCCCCATCTTCTGGGTTGAATGGGCCACTGGTAGAAATGGATGGGACACTAGTTGAAATTTAGAAAAATATCCACTAAATCAGTGGTTCCCAAAGTGATCCGAAGGACCCCAGGGGTCATCCGGAGTTTGGAAGGGGTCCATATGAGGGAAAGAAAATTTTAGGAGTCCACAAGATGCAAAGAGGGGTCCTTTTGTTGATGTACCAAATTCACTCTGCCCCACTTAAGTCTTTTTTCCTTGTACACCTATTCTATATAAGAATATTAGCTGTTTTAAATTTTGTGCCATTATTTTTATGGAAGTATGCATAAAAATGTTACGTTTTTCCCTTCATCTGTTTTCTTTTCACTTAAATTTTAATTTTTTCATCTGCAGTAAAACTCTCAAACTGAATATTTTAGAAAGTTATCATCTGGTTGTTTTAGAACATAAAAAAAAAGAACTTAATCATTCAATTCCCGGTTTTAGAATGCCTGACTTATATTATTACGATTCCTGATTAGTTTTGGAACTACCCCAAGGATGGGGGTCAACGTGAAATTCGAAAACTAGGCAAGGGTTCCACGGAGCAAAAAGTTTGGGAACCCCTGCACTAAATAATTATTCTTATTTATACGATTTAACTGACATGAATAAATGACAAAAGAGCACTGTGTTGGTACGAAATAAATAACTTTCTGCAACAAAGTAAAAATCGTAAATTACTTCAATAAAGCACAAATAAACAACGGAATTGCAGACACGTGTTTTAGGGCTTCAAGGAACCCTGTTTTTTACTACAATGAAGTGTTAGTTTTGAGATTCAAAGTCCTCCGAGAAATGCAACAGGGTGGAACAAAAGACACTTTAAATAGTAAAAATTGGAAACTAGGAAAACTAACAAAAAAAAAAAAAAAAAAAAACTGAAGCTGGAATACAGCTTAATGAGAAAGAAAGAGATAGTACTATTCTATGCCAAGAATTAATGATATACTAGCTAAAGTAATACTTTCCAAAGATAAAACTTGTAACTCATTTTTATGAGCATTTTAGGTCTGGTGAGAACTTTCTCCACTTGACATAGCACATTTTTAATTAAGAACTGAAATAATTCAATATATAGTAGTGCTTAAAAGGTAAAACGACTTAAGATACTGCCGTATACCGGAGAATTCAAAGAAAATAAGTTTTCTAAAAAAATTAATTGTGATACAAAATAAAATTATAATTATTTGTTTTTAAAAATTTAATTTTTTATCCCTTTTTTTTGAAGGTACCAATTTGCTGCAAAAATGGAAAACAATCTTTCATTGGAAGTTCTATCATAAAATACATTTTTTTAAATATTTGTATAGCAGTTTTCAAAAAAAGTTTCCGATTTGTTCGTTTTGAAAAAGGTAAGTTAGGTTAGTTAAAGAGAAGTATATCTTAACTATTTCACTTCGACCCACATTCCAGTACCAGTGTTTTTTTCTTATTCCTTGAATAGGTGCTAAACAAATAAAAAAAAACAGTACTTTCCGGAAACTTAGGGAGAAGTAATCCATCAGTGTCCATTTCGAATGACTCTGGAGCAGAAGTTAAGAGAACTTGTATTATACTAGGAAGATAGAGCTAAATATTGTTTTAAGAGGGAATGAAC
This sequence comes from Uloborus plumipes, assembly GCA_038373865.1. Lineage (NCBI taxonomy): Eukaryota > Metazoa > Arthropoda > Arachnida > Araneae > Uloboridae > Uloborus > Uloborus plumipes. Next base: position 77,320 of record JAXGGA010005248.1, on the reverse strand, counting down.
TTTAGTCGATTTGTTTAGCGCAGAGAATAGATATATCTGTTGATCCAGTATCTATAATTTTACATTGAACAAGAACACTGATTCCAAGTTAAATGATTTTGATTGCTAACTGCCATTGTTCACTATGTTTTTTTATACGGTAATAAATGATTTCCCGGTTTGATACGCCAAGGAGCACTGCAAAAATGAATGTTGTTTTTACAGCATAATACAGCTACTTTTACAGTAATAAACAGTAAAGTTGCTAATTTAACAGTTTATTACCGTGTAATTTACAGTTTTAAACTGAAACCTTTGCTGCCAATATTATACCGTTGTTTTTACAGTATAACACAGCTGAATTTTACGGCAGTAAACTGTTAAATTGCTAACTTTACAGTAAGAAAATAAAATTGCTAGTTTTAGTTTATTACTGTGCATTTTACAGTCTTAAATTGGAACTTCGGCTGTTAGTATTATACTTTAAAAGCAAAAGTTGATTTTTTGCAGTGTTTCTGAAGAAATGTATACATACAGGGTGTCCCAGTTAAGTATTTTAGAACTGCTAGGAGGAGTAGGGTGCATCTGAACGAATCGAAATCATATTGCACTGAGGGGTCAGAAATGCTTTCTCGACGCAGTGAAATTCGACTATGCCGGGAGCATTCCGGACTGTTTGGAGCTCTTTGCGCCAAAGACGTGAAGTTGAATTGAACCCTTCGAATACTTACTTTGACCCACGTACCTTTTAATTTCCCGTTTTCTTTATGAGTCTTCCGTATACATCCCCGATTTAGGAAATTATTTTCGACATCTTCCCCCCATTTCTATGTGATTTAAAGTCGTTCGGATGCACCCTACCCCTTCTATAAGTTCTGAAACACTTAACTGAGACACCTTGTATATATATTTTTTCTTCTTCTGCAAAGTAAATGCAGTAAAATCCAGAATATCCTCGGAATAGGGTAGCACGGTAACCACGGATAATCGAGCAATAAGTCAAAAACGATATTAATGTATGCAATAATTAAAAAAAGTCAATAACACAACAAATACTTTTAAATTATAGTTAAAGAGGGCAACATTGAATGTAAAAAAAATAACCCGCAAAGCTTAAAGTGACCAAAAAGCCACTTTTTTTTTTGCATTTAGTAAATCATCACCGTAAAAAAAAGAAAACTTAAGTGTAAAAGACTCGCGGACAATAGGGAATTTACTGTATTAATTTGACAATCACTATCAATTCAGAAATCAGATTACTAAAATCACAATTCTGGATTTAAAAATAATGCTTAGCGATCCCTTTTAAATCGGAAAAATGTTCGCTAATCGCATCTCCATTCCAATTAATTATCTCGTCTGGCTTTTCAAGTCACGTGTTGCTTCTCACGCAACGGGAAGGCGTGCGTCACTTATCTGTCAGCAAACTGACAACGACACTTCCATGCCCAGAAGTAAAACTTCTCACAATTAATTGAGATCTTAGATTTCGCTCAAGTGACTGATATCCGCAGCATGACACTGAAGTTGATTCTTATCTTATGTAAAAGCCATAAATGATAGTTAAGTGGGGAACGTTTTACCTTTTATCACTTTGGATTAAAGGTATTGATTTGAGCACAATTTGGCAAATTTTGTGTTTAATCCAGAGTTACAAATAATTGACGATGTAAAAGAAGTTTTAATCCCAGAAAAGGAAGGAAAGCAAGATTGCTTATTGATTTTACTTGACGTTTCCTTAGGCATTTCAATTAGTTTCCTTTTATTCACTTTATAATTGGTAGATCGTGGGTAGTGGATTAAAGGTAAAGTTATGCCGTGTCGCGGCGGTGGGATTTGATAATCACTTATGATTAAATTTTACTCAATTCTTGAAACGCTTAGGTACGATAATTATGCATGATTAAATGCTAAGAATCTTTAAATGCCTGGATACGATTATTATGAATAATTACATTCTTCAAATCATACTTAGTTTAAGACTTCCTAGTACCAAAGAGATTAAAATGAATTAATTTTGCGTTTCATTTTTCTTTTACTTGCTTTAAAAAAATTTTTTTTTTTTTTTTTAAATGTTGAAGTTTACAATTCTTTTATAATGGTGTCTTTTTTTTAACATCATAATACGTCAATTTTTTACTGCATAAATAATTTATTTTTTGATGATTGCTTTATGCATTCCGTTATAACTTTTAAAATATTCCGATTTATAGGTTTTCTTTTTGTGTGATGTTTAATATGAACAAAAATCTGGAAAAATAGTCTGAAATTTGTGATGAATTATAGCTTTTAGAAGCATGAAGATATTAACCACAGAACATAAAAATTCGAAGAAGGAAGAGAAAAAAGGTTTCAAATAAATAAATGAATAAGTAAAAAACCATTGTTTAAAATCCTGGCTGAAACCTTTGATTGCAAAAACTAATCTTTTAAAATTATTATTGTTGTTATTATTATTTTGGACGAGTATTTTAATACTTCTGGGAAATATCAAATGCATAGTCAGAGAAATAAACATTTCACTTTTGATCCTATTAAATGCGTTTAGCGGTTTGCAACTAACTTTTATAATGGGTATGAATTCATTAAAACATGATGTAAACTTTTTGTAACTCAATTGTTCCTTAAACACGAAAAACTCCTAAGTCCCCAAAGGTCTAAATTGATCTCATTAAGAATTCCACAGTAGTTGGTATCATCCAGTATTCTGAGATAAAAGCCTTCTGGCTCGTAGAAGAAAAATACAATTAAAACAGCTTGCCCAGTGTCTTATGTTTTTTTAGCTGAATACAAAAGAAGTTTTCGAAAACTAGTTAAGAACTGAGAAATGACTTTTTGAATTGGTACTAGAGAAAGGGAAAAAGTGTTCGATTTCCAGAAACTTTGGAGGAAACAATCCATCAGTGCCCATTCCAAATGACTTCTGGAACAGAAGTGAAGAGAATTTACTTGGACAGCGGATGTACACATTGTCTTAGAGTGAATTAGTTTCAGCTGATTTGGCTCAGGGGAGACTAGAGACTTCTGTTGGTAAAGTGATCATGGTTTTACGTATAAGGTGTTGTTCTACTTAGACTAGAGTTTATTCGAACAATACCCATCAATATCTTCATTCCAGACTTAACAGCAGGTGCTTTGGGTAAACATTCCTTCGGTTAGTTTCATTGATAGATTGTGAGTGTTTGGTACTTAAAAAAGCTTTGACTTCCAAAGTATTCAAAGTTCCACAAAAAATGCATACATCATACTAGGAAAAAAAAACCCTTCAATGCCGTTTGAATTTTTGAAATCTTTGACCATAAGAATTTTATCCCTATCGTGTATGAAATCTTTTAATAGTTTAATAATTTTCCCTAAAAAACTAAAAAAAATTTCATACATCACAAAATAATAATAATTAAAATAATAAGCATTTGTGAAGTTCTACGTGCAAATTTTCCGCACATTTTCTAGCACTTACAAAATCCTCTTTCCATTAATTTATACACATACCTATCAAAATTACATAATAATAACTACGTATTTTAAACCTACGCTATATAGTAACGATTGAAATCTTAAATCTCCAGCAGAAACAACATTGATAAGTCACACAGCAGGGTAAAGCAAAAGTTTAAAGAAGCTAAAAACCTTTTAAACCTCTTCGACGAAACATTTTTTCCCTTGTTCTTGCTGAGTAAGGTAAGAGAGACTATTTTTTTAAAACTTATATTCATTTAATTTTAACACTAATTGTCCATAGTGTTTCATCTTCGTGTTACCTATGTACCTAGTCTTCACTCCCTAAGGGCCCTGCTCCACATTGACGTAAAGCAGAAAAAAAAAGCAGAAACGTAAAATGGATTACATAGTGTTCCTATGGAAAGTACCCAGATTTTCGGTTTCTGCCTTCGGTTTCGGTCGCGTTTTACGCTGATGTGGAGCAGGGCCCTGACAGTTTAGTTTCAAAAATTATCGCAAATGTTGTAATAAAGTTTGTTTCCCTTTACCTCATGTTTTCTTTTGCCCCAATTCACATGACATTGTACTATACGAGACAAAAAAAAAAAAATAAATAAAAAATAAAATAAATAAAAGTGCATTTAAACAGATGACGTCAATCCAAAGAAGTTTTTAAAAACTTATTTGAAATTTTTGAGAAGCCCACTACCCACTAACGAATAATCTATACTGTTGCTTCAACCTTGATATTAATCTGTTAACTTTAGTAAAAACAATTAACTTAATAAAAATTATTAATAATAGTTTTTGTTTTTAGCAACGATTAAAAAGCTTATCCCATTGATCAATCAGCAAACAGAGTAAATATATAAAAGCTTAAATTACAAACCAGTCAACTGCATTCTAAAAAACCAAATGAAGTGACAGTTTCATAAAGTAAAAAAAAAAAAAAAAAATACTGAGTAAAATTTTCGGAGTTAAGTACAAAACAGACATGTTTGATTAATTTCCCCAATTAAAAATAAAGCACCGAGCGTCTCAAGAACATCACTTAACATTATAAATTGACTTTTAATAGGAAGTAAAATGAAATTGCCAAAACAAGTTACGTTTTTTATTATTTTTTTAAACGTAAGTACATAATTGATGGCAACTCTATACTTCGATATCCAGCGAACAGGAGGAAAACTGAAAATATTTTCATCTGCGGATGGCAACGCAGGGGAGAAAAATAAATCTATCGGAAGCTTCCTGGCGGGAAACTTTTGACAATTAATTAAAACAAGAATCCGAACTCGGAGAAAAACTGCTGTTTGATTTAGAGCGGGAGATTGCATTTTTGCTCCATGCGCATTGGCCATAAATTTAAAAGAGAAATATGACGTAAATGTGACAGATTAATACCACTAATGGGAAAACAGAACTAAGCTAAATTCGTATTTCTGCTTAAAATTGATGGTAATTACTAGAGATGGAACGAAGCTTCGGCCGGGCCGAAGCTTCGGCCAATTTGCCAAAATTACCGAAGCTTCGGTCTGGACGAAGCATGAGTTGTGATTCGGCCGCTTCGGCCTGAAATTTATGCAGCGAATGAAAGACAAGTAAAAAAGAATGCATGATAGGGAAGTGCTCCAGTAGTCGGCCAGTCTCCAGTAGTCGGCCACAATGACATAAAACTCCTCATAAATAGTAGTACATTTTTAATTCAAAATCAGATGTGACGCATTCACACATTCATGTACTTATCCTCAATCATCAATCAGTGGCAGTTAAGTTTCGGGTACTTTTTCTTGAATTAGTAATGAGTGATTTCATTTTGAATGGTGTGCCCGTCATCCAAGATTGCGATTCTGCTTATTTTTCAGGTAAGATGATTCTGTGGCCGACTACTGGAACATTTACTAGTGTTGACAACAGCTTGGATTTTAACATATTTTTTTTTTTTTTAATTTCTGAAACAAGTAGATAATTCACTATCAGAAATGTTCATCCTTGTAAAGTTTTACCTTGTTTTTGTTACTGTATTGATAGCTGAAAGTTCTAGGTTAGCCAAGATCAACAAAAGATAGCTTAAATAGCCGACTACTGGTGCTTTTACCCTACTATTTTTTCGAATTCATCAAAAACGGAAGCATTTTGCATTAGGAATATTAAAACAAATATATAACACAGCGTAAATAGTAGTAGATTGGGTAGTTCTATGGTATAATACATGATCATATCAGTTTTTTTATTATAAAACATTAACTGAATTGCAGACTGAGCTTTTCATGTTCCAAGTAGAGCTTCCTACTACTAATTTGCAATACAAAAATAGTAATGTCGTCTTTTCTTGTACTAGCAGTACAAAGCAAAACAAAACAAGAAAACTTTTAATTAGTGAAATTAATTTAATTAGTGAAATAATTAAGAATGACTCAGTAAGCTGAAAATGTTGTGTAATACTAAGAACATTAAATTAAAAACAACCAAAATAAATATAAACTTTAATTAATGAAATCAATTTAAGAATGCCACAGTAAGCTGAAAATATTGTGTAACGCTAACAATATTAAAACATATGGAGAAAAGTATAAAACTCTACGCATTTATTATGCATTTAATCCAAAAACTTCAATATGTGCGGCAGCCGAAGCTTCGGCCGAAGCTTCGGCCATTAGTTGGCAGAAGCTTCGGTGTTCGGCGCTTCGGCCAAACGCCGCTTCGTTCCATCTCTAGTAATTACGAAGAATGATTTGAGGAACGGACACATAACTGGTTATTCTTCCATTTAAATGTACCATTAGAAAATTAGATTTCTTTTCCAAAGATGCTTGTAATTAGACGTGTATATAAAGTTTGAAGATGACAAATTATGTCTGATTTAAATGGCGAAAGAGGCGCCTCGAAGTTTGTGGAAACAGATTTCATTTGTTTCAAAACATAGTGACCAGCACTTAGAATGATTGTATTGATCGGCCGAAATTCGATTCTGCTGTGGCGGTCGTTTAATGGAAGTTTGTTAGGGAAATGGGCTTTTTGTCATTTAAAAATCGAAGAATGAAGTCCAATTTAGTAAAAGTCATCTTAATTAGCGCCTCTAAAAGAGTTACAAATTAAGAACAGCTTTTTTTGACGCATGTGTTTGAATTTTGATTTGTGAAAATTAAACAAAGCTTTAAACTTTGTTCCTGTGATTCTAAAACGTCTGCGCATGCAATTATACTTTTTATTTCGTATTTTATGTTCAAGCATTTTATCAATATAAAAAAAATTAATTGAAGAGCACACTCTGTCATCATTAGAAAGAAATATTATTATCAGACCAATAACTCTGATAGAGTTAAACCATGAGTCTTATTTTATAAATCAATGTGGTTCAATCCGCTTTATTTATAAAATTAACCTGTTAGTTTTACTGGACTTAGTTTTTTTATGTAATTTTTTTCTTTATTTAAACATTTGGGAAGCAATTAATTTACCCTTCTTACAGCTTTTTAAGTCGTTATACTTGAGGTTCTTTTAAGGTTTACGTCAGCAGCACCTTACAATCTTCAATTTCTCCTATGACTGCCATTCAGGGATGGATACAAAGGATAGGCTATGGGGGTGATCTGTCCCCTTCCTCGAGGGACTCTCCACTGGTAAATTTCCAACATTGAAGTTTAAAAAAAAAAATACATTTTTAGACTATAGCTGATGCTAGTAGAAGAGAGGTTTGACGTTCTCCCCAGAATACGTTTCGCAATTGAAGTTCAAAACATGTGAAGTCAACATTTACAAATCAAGAAGTGTAGTAAAGAATACTTAATAAAATCAATCCCCTCCCTTGAAACATTTCTAGATCCTCCCTTGCTGCTATTCATGAACGTAGAGTAGATCTTGTTCAACTTGTATCACGAAAGCATAGCCAAGCATCACATTGATTTATGTACTATAAAACTAAGCGACATTAAATTTGAATAAACCTTCCTTTGGTGTACTTTTGGATAAAAGATTTCGAATAAAACATGTAGTTAGTTTTTATTTTGGAATGTCTTCAGCACTCATATTCTTACACTTAACTTTGATTGGCCCTCAGGTAACTAAAGGTTGAACCACGCAGCTATAAAAGAAGCAAAATTTAAATCGATGCAAACTGCAGTTTCCATTAGATCCACGCGGTTTTCAGTCGTACTTTCAAAACAGATTTATGAATAGATCTGCCATTGCTTCTATTCGTAAACGTAGAGTAGATATAGTTCAACTTGTATGACAAAAGCAGTGCCAATCATCACATTGATTTATCTATTGTAAAATGAAGCAACAGTAAATTAGAAAAAAAAAAACTCCTTTGATGTAATTTTCGATAAAAGACTTGGAATAAAACATGCAATTAATTTTTATTCAGGAATGTCTCCAGCACTCACTTTACCATACTTAAGTTTGATTGGATTTTGGGCAACTTAAGATTGGACCACAAGGCTTTTAAAGAAGCAAAAGTTAAATCGATGCAATCTGCAGTTTCTATTAGATCCACGCGGTTTCCCGTCGTACTTTCAAAACAGATTTATGAATAGATCTGCCCTTTCTTCTATTCATAAACGTAGAGTAGATATTGTTCAACTTGTACGACAAAAGCAGTGCCAATCATCACATTGATTTATCTACTGTAAAATGAAGCAACAGTAAATTAGAAAAAAAAATCCTTTGATGTAATTTTCGATAAAAGACTTGGAATAAAACATGTAATTAGTTTTTATTCAGGAATGTCTCCAGCACTCACTTTCCCATACTTAAGTTTGATTAGCCTTTGGGCAACTTAAGATTGGACCACACAGCTATAAAAGAAGCAAAAGTTAAATCGATGCAATCTGCAGTTTCCATTAGATCCACGCGGTTTCCCGTCGTATACTTTCAAAACAAAACCCCGAACCGTGAGAAATATCGAAGCGCGAATCGAACCATTCTTCCATTGCGATGCTTAGGAGTTAGATGGAAGGTTTCACCGCACTCATTCTCGCTCGTGTCTTAAAAATAGTTCGAAGCTCGTGACCAGAATCCTCGAGATCGGTTCCGAAGATCGAATTCGTCAAAAAGGGTGGGATGAGGTTGCTTCTCCAAAACGAAAAACTTTCTCTCCCACACGCACATTACAGCCGGTTCGTGGTTTGTTTACCAATATGGATTCCAGATTCCAAAAAGTGGAACAGTTCTCAAGCGGGGGATTACCGATAAAAGTTAAGCTTAAGCCCACACAGCAAGCTTGTTTTAGAACGAGATATATTCATTGATATTGTCCGTGGGGATATTAGGAATATTAAAATTGCAAAATGTGATGTTTTTGTTTAAATACTCGTCGGATAATGCATGCTTAAAGTCGACACGGATGATCTAGTTTTCGAATTTTATTCTAATTTGTATTTAGAGAGATTTATTGCTAAATGCTTAATATGCATTTAGTTTCAGGATGGCTGGTTCATTCAAGTGCATTTCATGTGGGATGTTCACTGTGATGTTTTAGAATGCTGTGTTTCAGTAAAAATGTGTTTCATAATGAATATTGAAATTTTACGGAAATATACAGATTGTTAAACATTCGTGTGAATCAAAATCGTCTACAATGCATGAGAGTTAATATTAACTTGCTGAAGCTGGGAGAATGCTTGTGTTTCAATAACTTAAGAAACATTGAAATATAATGGCTAAGGGGGGGGGGGACAAAAGTTAAGGAGACTTTGAATTTAACACCTGGCCACTCATGAGTTGACATGGCATCTGTAGCCCCCTTCACATTAAAACGTATCGTAGATAAAGTCTTTCGTGGCAGGAGTGTTCCCAGAATTAGAAAGGGTGTGGAAAAAGCCTCAGGCCACAATGCTGACTTAAAGGTAATTTTATTCATTTACATTGGTTCAATGCAAAGACAGGGAAAAATGCAGGTTTAAGATAAATTAATTAATTCTAATCTACTCTCTAAACCTATATTGTGTTATTATTTAAACCAGTAATTCATTCAGAATCATTTGAAAATATTTAAGTTTGATGCAAAAAAATCTTAAATAAGAAAAAATGTGCCGTCCTTGATAATAGAAGTTTATTGATAGTTTGTATTAAACAGTACTTAAGAATAAAAACTTAAATCTACCACTCTAGGCAGCTGTTCACTTTGTTTTATTGGAAATTCGGCATTGGTCTTCCCTGGACTACACTACTGTTTGTGGCAATATTTCTGAGTTGTTTTGGATTATGTGGGTTTTGTTTCAACAATTGAGTGCCATCGTACCCTAAAAACTTTAAAATTGAAACAAAATTTAATAATCCTTCGAGAATTCAATGTTTTTGTTTTCTAGACCTTAATAAACACGTAGGAAAAAATTGCAAAAGGTATACATATTTCAAAGCCGATTTAGTAGTGATAATAAGTGGTAAGTCAAAGCTCAAAACACTATCATGTTTCGAATGTACATCAACGGAGAGATACTTTCCGGATACTTTGCGAAAATACTACTTCATATTTTTTAGATGAGTAAAGCTCATTTTGAAGTTAAAAAAAAAAAAAAAACCTTTCTAATGATAGAATGGAAGATCACGAAAAAGAGAAGATACGCATTGTTTTGATTTTTAACAATTAGGAAAAAAATGTTTGGAGGGACTCACTTTGGGGTTTGGGGACTCACCAACAGAAAATATTGTTCGAAAAAAAAATTACAATTCATTTTCCCATCCCCTCAACTACAGCACTAAGAATGGTTAGGATTCTAAATTTTAACTTTGCAACAAAGCACTGAACTGAAATATTTTTAAAGTTCTAACAACTTTTCTCTTCATTTTCTTCAATATATTAAATTGTTATTTAAAACATAAAACGTGAAAACACATTTGTAGGGGTATTAAAAATATCCCCTCTTGCAGAGATACTCCCGGCTTCTGTAGCTCTGACAACGGCTGCTCCTCCGAAAAACAGAAAGACCGTACGAGGGGATTATATTAAAGAATGAACAGTTAGCCTATTAAATCAAGATTAAATGTATGAACTAATTTTAAAATGTATATCAAGATAAAAGAAAAAAGAAATCCCAAGCCTGAGATTTTTGAAAAATCATCCAACTAGCTGCAAAAAGGCCTGTGCTATCAGATTTCAGCACAACAAGTTAAAAAGCTCAAACAAACGCTGTTTGAATCTCTGATATTCTAAATTTTTAGTAAACATTGCCTTCAAATTGCCTTTATAACGATACCTATACCGTATATTATGTTTAGTGTGTTAAAAATAGAAGCATCCGACATTTATAAAGGAAAATACTTCTTAAGTGTCCTCATCCGAAAGCACATTTCAATAAAATCGGTCCATTGCACAAATTAATAAAGCAGAAACAAAAAATCCACGATTTCGCTACGTGTCCGCGCTACGAATAAACCCACTCCTGATTATACAATAGAAAAAGAAAAGGAAACAGCGACCAAGTAACTTAAGATAATCCGATGCTTTATTGAAGCTATCAATGAAAAGGAGGAAGATAAAAATACGTTTGTGGAAGCTTTATTCGAGCCCACCTTCACGTAATTATCATCAGCGATGGTTATTTTTCCCAAGTGCCGCTTTTTACCCCTTGACCTACATCTTTAGTGATCGCTGAACCTTGCTTTTATGGTGGACCCTGATGGAAACGAGTGGCTGTGGATGCCACGATTATGGCCACTGGGTCAAATTGTGCTTTTGTGGGCTGCGTGGGTGAGGTGGTGTCTGTACACGCCATTTAGAACGTGAGATCGGAAGTATGGCGGACAGAAGGTACAGAGATTGTTTACATCGATGGAAACATTCGAATGTTGCGTCGCACAAATAAATAATGGTGATAATTTTATTATGCGAGGATTAATAGGGATCGGTGACCTTCAAACTGAGCCCCATTGAGTGTTACTGCCGTGCTAAGCTCAAACATCGTATCTGCAGACGAGTTCAAAATGAGAAATTGCCATATAGCATTCCAGCGCACGCTGGGTCTTTTCGACTAAGGCGCAAGGAAAAACATTCGCAGCTCTATTTTTATTTGAAAGAAATGGACCAGGTTCACTATAGCTGCACTCAAAGTCGACGCCTTAAGCTTGGATGTACTTTTGAGATGCTTGATTTCTATTTGTCAAAATTATGATTTACTACTAAATTATTCATTAAATGCTCTTAAAATGTAATATGGGTCATTCTGACCCAGCGCGCTGTCGTGTATCGGTATGTCGCGCGCTTTCTGGAAGGTTCAAGTTTTGTCCTGAATCAATTTGAGTCAGATGCAACTTTTCCAGATTATGTAAAAAAATATTTCCTTTGGACAAATTGCACCACAAACCATGGTATTTAGGTGAAATATGCAGCAAAGAACTACCTGGTGACCGTAACTCAATTTTGAAGTGCAGACACGACTTTTGTGCTTAGCACGACAGTGTAGCGATCATTGCCAATTTTTACTTCCTTTTACGTAGTAAAGGAAGTATTGTGATCGCGAAAAAAAAAAAAAAAATCACTCAAATTTGAGTCTTAATTTTGATTTTGTTCACCCCTAAATGAATGTTCAGTAGTTTTTTCGACCTGTCAGCACGTGCATATGTACCTACCAACATATAAGCAGCCGAAAAATCTTTTTCAACCACCCCCGAGTTAATTACGACGAGTTTTCTCGTGACCTCTGTATATACGTATGTGCGGATGTATGTGCGGATGTACGTATGTGTGTCGCATAACTCAAAAACTATATGCCGTAGAAGCCTCTAACTTGGTACGTAGGCTCTGAGGATGGTCTAGTCGTGCACCTCCCCTTGTGGTTGCATTCGAATGTTCCCAAGGGGGTGTTTTACCCCTTTTTTGGAGTAAATTAGTGTTAATTTCAATGCAGACTCAAGTGATAAGAATTGGCGCGACCACTTGGCGATATGTCGCCAAACTTTTGGTCGCCAAGTGTTTGACACCAACTTGGCGACATATCGTTAAGTTGGCGACAAAATTATCTTTTGAATTTGGATTCAACTTGGCGCTATTGGCGATATTTTGCGAAAAATTCACTGAATCATATTAAAATCAGCAATATTTAGAAAATTAACCATTGTAAAATATTTTTTGCATTGTTTTGTGGCAGATTAGGGGAGTAAATATTTGAATTGGTACCTTGCTCACTCCAAGCACTTTTTTTAACACTTAAGGCAACTACTAAGAAAGTTACACGTAAAAGGAAGTAGTGTGGGGTCCATACCAGATTTTTTAACAAAGCAAGAGTGCGCAGTTGCCTCGTCATAGAGGCTAAGTCAAATCTAATCTTAAGAAAATGCAAATACAGCACCCATTTCGTTTCGTCTGTTAGCAATGCAAAAAGCTTTACCATTTTTTATTTTCATACGATCCTTAAATTTAGTGCACTTATTCTTTTTGAACTCATGTCAGCAATATGTTTCGTATTAAAATAAGGTGATACTCTAGCACTCGGACAAGGTCACCCCTTATGACTTTATGAAAGCCACCTTATTAACGAAGTGACTTTATGACCGATTCATACACATTTGTCAGTGAGTAAAAATGTAAATAATATAATTCTTTGCTAAATTTAGTTCGGGTTTTGATTGTACATTAGTATTTGCTTGGAAGTTTTCTAAACTCAAATTTTATCGGGTAAGATCTATTTGCATTTACTTCATATTCCCGTCAAGCATCTATCAAAAAGAAATCCGGTGTTAAACTAAACCAGATAAAGAAGGAACAGTTTGAAACTTCAAAGCTTGAATTCAGGTAAAAATTGGTCTGAGTAAATATCTCAAGGAGACTGCAGACAGTATTGATTTTTTAAGTTAAAACATAAGGGAAATCAGCTCGCATTTTAAAACTCAAGCAAGCACGAAATAACAAATATTTATCGAAAACCAGATGCGCCTTTTTCCCCCCTTAATCAAATTTCATCTCCTAGAATCAATAACTAAGTTTATTTAGAAGACATTCTGCTGCTCCAGCTATTGATTTTTTGCACAATCAATAAATAATCACACTTAAAATAACTGCTATCATATTTATCGGTTCAGTGATTTGAATTACGCTGAGATGACCCTCCAAATAATGCATGATTCCAACTCAGGCGTGTACATCAAAGAAAAAAAAGTTCGATGAAGCATGAAAAATGAAGTAAAAGGCAAGTAGGGGGAAAATGAGATCACTTTTTTCTACGAAAAATCATTAATAGCAATAATTTGGTATCAATTCTTCGATTAATGGACGTACGACGTTAGTTTATGGATGTAATATCTAAAGAGATTATAGAATCGCCGTTTTTGCCATTCCAATTTTCTCCTTCTTGCGTCAATTTATGTCATTTTCTGCCTTCCCCTTTTTTTTTCTTGGTCAGATAAAATTGAAAAGTACTTTTAAAAAACTAAATTTTAGCTTAAAATTTATTTAAAAAAATCATTAATCTGCAGGTTGTGTAATACTACTGCTGTTGTTAATTGCAATTAAATTACTCAATTCAATAACTAGACAATACTTAAAATCATTCAATTAATTTTGATTGCTTGTATCCGAACAAACTTGATTTAGAGGAAGAAAAAAAGATCACAATAAAGAGACATCACAATAAAACAGATATAAACCGTCTTGAATAAGCATTCTTATTGCGATACTTCCTGACGAAAGACTTAAGATGAAGACTTAAGATCAGCTCACTTTATTTTTCAACCTGAATAATACAATAGCTCGCAATACAAAACTGCCGTACCATAACGAGTGCAAGACAAGAAATCCACCATTAGCGACGACAATGGGATACGGCCAGAGATGATATGTTTTGGAAGTCTGTATTGGAATAGTTTAAGCAAATGTTTGTTCATCTGTTGCCCAATAGATTACACAATGACAATAAGGAAATTTGAGAAAGAGCGAATGAAACGCGTCGCCAAATGGTGAAAAATGTGGAAACGCGATTCTCGTACTCGAGCTCATTTGAAATTCCAATCTTTGTGATATGCGAGAAGCATTCGCTCTGGAACAACAGTTTGAGCGAGAGAAGAAAATGGCATAAATAAGTCGCCTGCGTAGTTCATTTGCTTTGTGTGTGATTCCCTCCTCCCCGTGAAGTGTTGTGCAGAGTAAAATGTCACTTAGCAAAGAAAAGAACGATAAATTTTAAAATATGGCGCCTTTTGTAATACATGATATCCAGTGCGTGAAACATAATTTAAATAGAGTAGACATAATTTGAATATTGCAAAATAAGAAATAGAAAATAGTAGGAATTCGAAAAGCTTTTATTATTTATAATATTTCTGGGTGTGGTTTTGTATGAGTTTCTGGGTTTGAATTTGAGACAAAGGGAGTGTGTGTGCCTGTGCAACATAATTCTAATATGTAGTTATTTTATTACTCAATAAATTCTTAGTTAGCAGTCTTTCAAATAAGCTGTTGACAGCAAAAGTGGTGCATTTCATTTTTTAAAAATAATTTGTAATATGATCTGTGTAACCAAGTATTATAAAGGATTTAAAACACGTATTGACAATAGGCTTATCAACGTTCTACTACCCCATTTTCGTTGATAGAGAAACCAAACCTTCATTGTTTTTGAAAACTTAACTGAAGTTCTATTAAGAAAAAAAAGTTGTCATAAAACTAAATATTCAGATTTATTTGTTTAAAAAGTAGCAAAAAGCTTTTAAACTGATTACTTATATTGAGAAATTCGACCTCTTGAAATATTTGAAAAGGTAAAAAAGTTTCAAATTTAAAATTTCAAAAACCCACGGTTTGCAATTTAAATGAATTATAACGTTACAGTCTCTGGCCAGTGTCTGCTGAAAGGGGTGCAACAAAGGTTCAACCACTTACATCTATCAAATCAGACATCTGCGTTCTCCAAGAAAAATTGATATGTTTTACCTCTTTGTAGTGTCGGACAAGGGCGGATCCAGAAATGTTCCAAGGGAGGGGCGATTACTTTTTTTTTCAATTGGCCCCATTTTTTTTACCGCAAATCCTGGTTAACACAAGTTTATTACAAATGTTTCGGTCTTCAATTTCGAAAACATTCCAGCTCGGAGATCCCAATACCAACCACTTCTCATAGTATCATCGAAAATCATGTGAAATTGCCTTTTTTGAACTTCAAAGTCGAAACCTAGATTTTATCATTTTACTGTAATGGGCTCAAGTAATCCCCTAGGGTCCAAGTAACCCGACTTTACGGTACAACTATTAATTTTTGCTGTTGACAAAGATCAGAAAGTTTGCCCTATCGAAACTGGCACCAGGATGCAGCAAATACAATAAAAACTTTTGAAAATGTACAAACAATAAAATTGCCGCCTTTAAGGTAGCTTCAGTAGAAATTCAGCAATGTTAGTATCACTTGAAAATATTTTATATTTTTTCATGGTTATCTTTTTTTTCGGATTATATCAAAAAAAAAAAAAAAAAGATAACCATCCTTAATGCTTCTACAAGTAGCCCAAATTAATCGTCACAGTCGTTCCAAATATGCACGCTGACAAACGGAACGTCCCGCAAATTTTTATCGTTCTTTTTTTACGAGCTTAAACTCCGTGCTACATGCAAAAAAGATGTCTAATCCGCCATTAAGAAGGATACATCTTCCCTCGGGACGTTGTTCTTAGTGAGTAAAAGAATAGAATAAACGAAGATCGTCTTGAAAAAAGGAATGGGGAAATTATGAGGACAATCACTCAAATCCCACGCAACAACTTAAGTTGCTGAAAAGTTTGTGCCCGGGACTACCGACTCGTGACAGCGTGTGGTCCGTTAGGGACAGTTTCCTCACATAGAACACGAAAACAGTTTTACTATAAAGTATTATCGTGGGAGATTTACCTCTTTGTTTTTTTTTTTCTGGGCGAAAAAAGGGTGCAGGATAATACATCTACACCCACTCCTGGCAACAGTAATTGAGGGACAGAAAAACAACCAGCTGGAAAATATCACGAAGCAGGAGGAGAAAAAAATGGCCAAAATTGATATTGATGATTGCAAGAAATGCAGAAATTTCGTTATCAGAAAAGATTTAGTAGATTTTGTTAAGAAGTAGGCATGTGCATCTGCCAAAAAGCAGTTAAAACGAAGTTTACGTTTTACTGTATTATTTTTTTCAGTTATGCTTCTTTCTTGGAAGGTGGAATTCAACTTGCTATGGATATTATGCTAAGAATATATAATATTCTGAACCAGATGCGCACTCCAAAAAGTTCATCCAAGTTAAACATTCATAAGTATGAACTTTTAATTATTTCCCATTCTCCCCAGACCGGATGGACGACCTAAGACAAAGTTTCCAATTAAACTCACTCCATTCCCATTTCTACAATGTATGCGGAGACGCAAGGTAAAATTTAATTTTTAATGAAGCTTTTAGCAAAGAGAACAGAAGATCAAAGAGCGCAATTCTCAACGAAATGTTAATTTTTTTTGAATGTTTTAACATCGATTTCGGAATATTGCATACGTCAAAGCGAATATGAGTCGGAATAGTTCCGCGATCGAGAAAACTACTGCAAAAATTCGATTCTGTTTCAAGATATTTCGGAGTATAGTTTTCAGAAGAATGCTTTGCGATTCTGCAGTAAGCTTTTTAAAAAATATGTATTAACTTTTTTTTATTATTTTTTATTCTTGAAAGATTGCTATTTTTAACAAACTTATATTTCACGCAAAATGTTCAGACTATTTCTTGTTAATTTTCTATTCAGATGCAATGAATGACGATGCAATGACGCAAAATGATGTACTGAAGTCAAATCATATCTCATTATTGTATGAAAGCATTGATGACAGAGCCGTTCCATATTGCTAGAAAAAAAATTGTAAAGCGTTCATGGCGAGTTTTCAAAATTTTTCGCGCCACAGCTATCACAAGAGTTATATTAATATATTCCGTCAAATAAATAAATTAGGCCATCAAAAGCTATTATAGGTTTCATTAAAATGCAACGCAATCCGCCAAATAAGGAACCAAGCCACTAAATTACAATAAAAGTTCTACTAAAATGTAAAAATAATCCACCAACTATAACAATTTATCTCGCCAAGTAGCCGCTATACCCTAGTTCATGTTGCTATTTCCAATCAGCAACAACAATCGCAAAATATGTTGTTGTCAATCTCTGTCTCCAGAAGTTTTCAAATTGATCTCCAATTTACATCTATGGGATGTCTCAAATCAAAATTAAGAGCAAAACAACTCTAATTCAACTTCGCAGAGATGGCCTATGACTCCTCCTTTTTTCAGGATTGTCCATTTTTAGGAAGGGGTGATACGCAGATGAAAATTGTGGAATGGGATTCACAATTGATGGGGGAATTTGAATGGGTAGAAATTCTACCTATTTTAAGGAATGGACTCGTTTTCTCATTTGATTGACACCGGCCATCTCGTCGCGGTTGAATTATAATAGAGTTTTAACAGAGTACAAGGTGATGAAAAGATTGTGAAGGTTCTTTAGTTGAATTTGAAAAGAAGTGGAAAGCTGGAAGCATTACATGTGGGCTATTAATTCGTGCACATGCGTTTCGTAAAGCACTTACAGCAAGTCATTCATTGGCATTACGTAAAAATAATTAATAACATCTTTTTCTGTCCTTAGTTTTCAAATGCAGACTATTAGATGCAATGTTACAAATGTGGAGCCAAATGTTTAGAAATTGGTTTCTGAAAACAGTTGGAAAATTATTACAATAAGCATCAGATAATGATGGCAAAAAGTTTTTGTTTTTAACTTTTAACTTCTTTCTTCTATAAAATATATGTTCTATAATGCTATCTATTAAATTTTTATAAAATATATTTAAATTTTATATATGCTTGTGCAAGCGAGAGAAATTTTAATATGGGGTATAGCCCTCTTGTAAAAAAGACTATGTACTATTTGAAAATTCCAAAAGAGCAACCGCAATGTAACTTTTATCGATTAAATAAAATTATTCCAAACAAATGTTTCAATTTTCGCTGCAGTATCGATGAACGTTTCCACTTTAAAAACTCTTCACTAAAGACAAGACACAAATTTCTGATTTAAATTTCCTCCTCAAACATCAAAATCGATTTATTGACTACCCCCTCCTTAAAGATTGCGGAAAATGAGATATTGGCTTCTAAATATGGAAAACCAATACACCTCCCGTGCTGCAGCATTCTTATCATTCTGTAGCTAATTATGAAAACTGAAAGCGAGGCTCTGGACGAAACCCCAATCATCCTCAAAGCATGGAAAATAGAAAAAGGAAAACGTAATCGGATATTGTTGCTAATGGGAGGTAATTTCAAGTGCAAGGATATTTTATTTGTGACGTTTTTCCACGCGGGTTGGGAGCTAAAGGGTAATTAACTTTATGACATCGCGTGTAGCTTTAGTGCCAGGTTTTAATGTTTGTTCCTGTGATGTATTTTATAGGTTTCTTCTTTGTTTTGTTCGAATAGTTCCTAAGCAAATAATTTTTAATGACAGTTCTAGCCTATAATTATTTTTTTGTGCCATTTTGAAAGCTTTATGAGTAAATATTTTATTTCAGTCACTCTGAAAAGCAAAATAACCTTTGTTTCACATAAAGGAATGCTTCCTTGTCTTCAGGCATAAAATTAAAAGATTCTAAAAATGAAAATTAGATTAAGTTTAGAATAGCTTAATTAGATTAACGCTTTCAGAGCAATTCTACGATTTCATTCTTTTCCTTTAAATCAATTGCTTGAAAAGAAAGATGAGCCCCTTAAGGAACAAGGAAGGAACAAATAGGGATATTGGGAGTGATAAAGGATGGAATAAAATTTTAAGATTCAAATTTTATTTTTCGCTTTTTTATCACTTGCAATAATAAAAGTCGCAATGTTTTACAACATATATGACATGATATTTTAAACTTATGAATATTTCACACAATTAGAGAACAAAAGCAATCACTTATTTAGTGATCCAAATGGAAAATTTACTATGTGCCGATTAATGTGCCGCTTATCATTTCTGGTATTCCAAATATAATATTGTTTGGCTTAAAACTCATAAAGAATCTAATTTGTTTAACAATTATTAATTTAATAGAAAACACTTTGATAGGTGAATGTGCTAGTTTATTTTACTTTTCATTGAATTTTGTCATACATTACTTAATTACCAGTTAGAAACTGCCCTAAACTGGGAGATTGATTTTTTGATTGGAAAAGAAAGCTTACTTCCTGTTCAGTTGAGTCTTAGAATGTATAAATGTCTATTGCGCAGTTACCAGAATAGTCTATTGCGCAAATGCTCGAATATTCAAAGTGATATATACCTGGAATATTCACTGTAAGTTTTTTAATTATAAATTACTAAATTATTAACTCCACGGCTTTTGCAATTTCATCGAATTCATTTTTCTGTCAAAAATGAGCAATAACGAAAAAACTTGTCAAAGAATCCGGTATAAAATTGCCAATATCTTGTGCTAAAAGCGATTTTACGATGATAAAGTGTAGTTATTTGCATTTTAGTGCAATTAAAATTTTAAACAAATTCTTGACCATTAATTTTGATCTGTTGATGTAAAATCATAAAAATATTTCGAAAAGCAGTATGAATTTCCTTTTTGGAAAATCTTTCTTTGAAAATGATTAAAACCCTAGCTAAAAATAGAATTTCACAAAATTCCTCTCCACGAAAAAGCACCCAACTATAATACGACGTCAAACTTAATTCCACAGCCAAATTTGCAAAGGTTTTGTGTCCAGCTGAACCTTCTCCAAGACATGCATTGTTCCAAGATCCATTTCCTACCGAAAAAAAAGCAAAATTAGCATAATCATGTTCTACGACATTTTTATGGCTCCACACCTGCGATGCCATTGATCCTGGGCCATTTTCCGCGGCGAAGAAAAATACTTTTTCTTTTTCGGCTATGGACCAGAGAAAACTGTCCTTGAAGCATGTCAGTCGTGACCTTTTAGTGGAGTGAAGGGCGTTCATGTGGAACTTCTAATGGGATGGTCATAAAGATGCTGGATCTGCTACCGGGATGACGATTTGGTTTTGGAATTACGTCTCCAGGAGTGCCTCAACAATGAGTGTGTGCCGCGAGAGAGGAATTTGGGTAATAGAACAGAAATGTTTCGTTTTGAGTTGAATGGGTTGGGCACGCTCTGTTTGCGAGACATTTTTGAAGCGATTCCTTTTGTTGAGGGCGTACAATGCCTAATCGCGGAAATTTGTGGAGCGTAATATACTGCGAATTAATCCTCAGGATAGATTTGAAGATTTAAAAGGAAAAAAAAACTGGTCAGAGTGGACATTACAAATGCATTTATTAAAATATTTACTATCCTAGGCTGATCATAGGTATTTTTTGGGAAAGGCCCTTCTGCACATACCTCCTGTCCGGTGGCCGTTTTATTTTAAAGTCATCAGCACCAGTACTGGTTTCCTTTCTTATTGCGAACTCCTCCTATTCTGTCGCCCACTCATTCAAGTCACTCTTTGAAGTTAGTGGGAAGAGTGTGAGCACTGGTTTCTTTCCACAAAAATCTCCTTCCTGTCCTGTCTTGTAGCCTTTTCATTCTCTAGTCAATACTACTTTCTTTCTCCCCCTCACCATTATTTTTAAAAATGAGATACATAGCATCCAAAAAACAAGAAGTTCTGTCAAGAACTAAACGAGCCTACTTTCCCGTACATCGACATCGGCATTCTAGCATCTGATCATTATTCTCTTGATTATCTAAGACTAAAAATTATGTCAAACATACCTTTTTAGCACTTGAAGCTGATTTCTAAAAGCAAAATATACCCCTCTCATCAGATGAAATAGACACATAAAAAGTAAATAAATGAATAAATAAAGCTTTGTCGCACCTTTTAAAGAATGTAACTGTTACAGTTCTTCCGTAGAAAAATTCCTCAATTGTTTTCAAAAAAAAAAAGTAAAAGTACAAAGTACATCAAAACACATTTTATCAAAGAAAGAAAAAAAATAAAGAAAAAAAAAGAAAAAAAAACTCGTCCGTTGATAAAATGTCTCGAATTTCACTTTTAATCCGTTGCCAGTTGTTAAATATAAATAAAGAATAAAATGCCCTCGTGAATGAAACATTTTTGTTACAAAAAAAAATCGTCTGCCAAAAATAATAATAATAATAATAAATTCAATAAAACAAATGAATAAATAAACAAAAAATCGTCTGCACAGTCAGTCATTTTTTTTTCGGACTGTTTACTCAAAAGTTATTAGGGGTGACAGCTTGCTTGAGCGGTTCAATGTTGAACGAAAAATTGTTCAAATCGGAAATGTAAATACGGGAATGAAGTATCCTTGAAAAGTTCTTTCCAACAAAAAAAAGTTTGTTCAAATCGGACTGTTCATTAAAAAGTTAGTATCGCGGGACCGGTTATTTGAACGGCTCAAAGTTGAACCAAAAATTGTTCAAATCAAAAAATCAAATATGGGAATGAGCTGTACTCGCCGAGATCTTTCCAACAAAAAAAAGTTTGTCCAAATCGGAATGTTCATTCAAAAGTTATTAGGGGGGGACAGACAGACAGACCGACCGACAGACACACAAATTCCCCATCTCAATACCCTACTTTCAAATTTTTAATTTTTCGATATTTATTTCATTTTTTTGTTTCTTTTTGACTTTTTTTTTACTTGGCGATATTTTTTGGGCTTGGCGATATTTTTTGGACTTGGCGATATTTTTTGGACTTGGCGACATTTTTTAGATGCATTAAGCCAATTTTAATGCTTTTTTCGTCTCTTTTATTTTTAACGGGAAAGTAGGCTAAAAAGGGACGTCAATATCAAAATTTAAAACCTGGAGGTAATTAGTTTTTGCACTTTGGAGATAATTATGCAGAAGAAACTCTCTACTGTTTAGGCCAAGAGAGGTATTAGTAGACTTGATAGGGTGCTGTTATACAGCATGATTCAAAAAATCTTTCCAATGAAACTCAACGTAGGGTTTGAACTTTGAACGCGTTTCACTCAAAATCCATCTGCTTCGCAATGTTTCAAATTGTGACTCTTTAGAAATATTTAACGCGCACGTAAGGATCTTCAATTGACTGATCTTCAATACGGATCAATCAATACGGATAACTAATTTGAATTTTTTTTGCTAATTATTGTTTGAATAACAGACTGATACTTGAAAAATACGAGTGAGCTGTGATAAAAAAAATGTATCGTAGTAAGGAAATGATGTATGAGGAAATTAAACATTTTATCTTCAACCTTCACTTTGAAAATACCACTTTTCCGTCGTGCATCTCCAATTGTTCCCATTCAAGAACTAGTTTTCAAGGCTAGTTTTCGCATTTATATCCACTTATTACATTTGATAGCTTATATTCTCTATCCAATTTATTATTTTTTTTCTTTTAAAGCGGCAAATTGGAGCCTCTTTCAAAGCACTTTTCCTTAATACCCTTTTGCTGCGCGGCTTCTTTCAATTCGTAGCTTGAATCCGCCTTTTCAATTTGGCTTAAGCCAGTAAATCCTATTTTCCCACGGAAGATTTCGGATAATTCGCACTGATCAATGAAGCCATTAATTTTCCTGGTGAACATTTGAAGTACTTTCATTTGAACTTTCATTTATTTATTCTGTGTGTTTTCTTAAACTTTATACCTTGTACGATTGCTATGCATAATCATAAATTTTATACCTTACTCGTTTGTGTGTTGTGTATGATCTCAATCTTTACAACTACTGTTAAAAGAACTGCAATATTACAATAAAATCTCTAGTAAATTGGACTGCCATAGAATGTTTTTACACAAAAAATAAGTAAATAAAAATAAAATAAACTGCATCACTACTAGAAAATCGCTAGTGAACTGGACTTACATAAAGTTTTCTTGTAACGATACAGTTTATTCTTTAGTAAAGTTGTAAATTGTTTCTTAAAAATCGCTGTATTGTTAATAGAAACGGTTATGGAGTTCAAATTTCCTTGAGGCGTTTCAGTAGTGCTACAGTTTCTTTCCACAGAGCGACAGAGCTTTTATATTGAAATCTGCATTGCGAATGTATGTCGTTATAACCGGTGTCGACAGTGTTTATGAAGAATACTATATAATTATGCATTAAAAGTAAGTATTTATTTATTGATTGCAATGCTTACAATTAACACAATATCACAAGAACTGGAAAAATTTAAATTAAGAAAAAAATGTATTTTTAAAATACAATATTTCTGAAGTCTTCAATGGTGAAAATTGAAAATAAAAATATATTATTACGAATAGAGGAAAACTGAATTAAATCAATATCATAGCTATGAGTAAGTAAATGAATAAATAAAACAAAATAAAATGAAAATAGTAAATGAATTTAAAAAATCTACAAATGGAGTATTGAGTACTTGTAAAGGCTCACATGTTATTCTCAAAATCACGCTTGCATTTGTATTTTATTCCTACGGAATAAAATACAAATGCAAGCATAGAAAAGTCCAACCGCTAAAGCTATGTGACAAGTGTGGTGGTAAATTTGCATCAGAATAAAAATAGCTTTCACAGTTTCGTATGAACTGAATTCTGATCAGTAAACCGAATTTAAGTTATGCGTCGTAAATTTGCGCCAAATACTTTTTTCTTTTTATGAATGGCAATAAAAGAATCTGCATTTACAAACTGTCGTTTCTAATGTTATTTACTGGACAAAATGTCCATGAAACATTTTAAAATTCATTGAAATTAATCCACGAAGAAATCATTTTACCGTGTGTATCATGACAACATAAAGATAAAACATTTTTTACTCATATTGATTAGCAGTAATGAATGTAATAAATGAAAATGATTTCCCCCCACTGTTTATGCGCAGCAAGAGAAAATATGAAAAAAAAAAGGGTTAAAGAATGAAATTTGCTTTGTCAATGATGTAAAATACTCATCTCCTTAAAAATGTTCACTATATTTCTTTCTTTCGGTTTTAAAAGCACAGTTGTCAGCCTAAGCTTAACATTGTTTTTCAATTAATGTTGTAGTAAAAGTCGCCATTAGTTTTCGTTGTTCATACAATATTTATTCAGAAAATAAGAAAAGTATAACTTAAAAAAATATAACCATTGCTTTATGTTCATTTTATTAGTCTTTAAAATATTAATTTTAATTTTCAGTATAAAAATGAAGTCAGACTCATGGTATTTTTGTTTCGTTACTCAAATTTACAAGGAAAATTTCCTGTCATTTTGAAAATTATGAACAAATTTCAGATTGAAGTATAAAAATTTGACAATCAGAGTTATTCGATCGAGATAAAAGTAAAAGATAACTTCTTGTTCCGGGACGAAGAGTACATGCCATTATTCCGCAAGGCCTTCCATACTATTATTTCATAAACTCAACTTTTCATTAACCACATTTAAAGTTTTAGCTGGCCCTAATCAGTTTACCTTTTAATTAAAGCGCCGATCGATGCCCGTTAAGAAGCGATTATCTCCACTTTCATTAAAAGCTATGGGCATAACTCTTCCGTGTTATCACTTAACTCACTAAAAGTTGTGGCATGGTTTAGTTAAAAATGCATTAATTTTTATTTATACTGGAGTTTTTCCTGTTTGTTCAAGCAAAGAAAATCAAAGTGAGTAATATTTTGAAGATAAAAAAATTCCCATTTTATAGCCCCTAATTGGTCGTTTCCTCTTCATATGAGATAAATTTAACAAATATAAATTTAAAATAGCTTGTTAAAAATGTTTCGGGCTAACTGAAACGAATATTCTTTTAATGTACTATTTTATACAAATTAGGGGCAAGATTAATTAGAAACAAAACTAAAGGAAAATAAATGCTAAAAGTTATCTGAAATAAAAGTTTAAGCTGTTGGAAATTTGAAACAAAGCGAAAAATACTTTACTTGTGTGGAATAGTTTTGTACAAAATTTTAACTAAACAAACTAATAATTGTAATAATTACAATTATAGTAACTTCAAACTCGCGTTTTTTTACCCATGTGCAAAAATCTGCTTAACGGTAAGAAAAGAAAAAATCCAAGAAAGCAAATAAGTTGACTCCATGAACAATTTTATGTGAAAAGATCTCAACATTAAAGAGTTACAAAACCTGTCTAAAATAAATAAATAAAAAATAAATCAACTATTGTGGCTGTAAAAACTTAAGGATGCTTAAAAAAATTCTATTTTCGAAAAAGTGATGAGGAGAAAATCTACTCTCTTAATTTTAACGAAAAAGATTGCGGACCAGTTTATAAGCCTAAGCAAATGTTATTAGACGATGCAAGTCCCGCATAAATTGCTTAATAGTCAGGTGTTCCCAGTCTGATTTGAAAATTGCGATACCGGTACGTTCACGAATATTATTAAATTTTGAAAGTAATTTCAAACCGCTGAATCTTTTCCCAAGATTTTTCTTTCTTCTTTGTCAATAACGTTAAATTGGTTTTATTTCGCAGATAATTTGAAAAAAAAAAAAAAAAAAAAGAAGGTGGTGCAGTACTTTAATGCTATGGGTCTTGAAGTACGCAAATTTTTGCCCCCTCTCCGGCAGATGATTCCTGTCCTTAATGGAACCAAGGAGGTTATACACTGAAGTGACAAAAGTCATGGGATAGCAATATGCAAATTTTCAGATGGCAGTAGCATCGCATAGAACAGGTATAAATGCGCAGTGCTTTTACAGAGCTTTCATTTCTGTTCAAGTTATTCATGTGAAGAGGTTTTAACGTGATGATGACCGCACGACGTGAATTAACAGACTTTGAACGCGGAATGTTAGTTGGAGCTAGACGCATGGGTCATGCCATTTCGGAAATCGTTAGAGAATTCAACATTCCCAGATCCACTGTGTCAAGAGTGTGCCGAGAGTATGAAATTTCAGGCATAACATCCCACCATGGACAGCGCAGTGGTCGACCGCCTGCACTTAAAGATCGAGACCGGCGACGTCTGCAAAGAGTCGTAAATTCTAACAGACAAGCAACACTGCGTCAAATCACCGTAGAAATCAATGTGGGACGTACAATGGACGTGTCTGCTAGAACTGTGCGGAGAAATTTGGATTTCTTGGGCTATTCCAGCAGAAGACCGACTCGAGTGCCTTTACTGACAGAACGACATCGCTTGCAGCGACTCTCGTGGGCACGTGAGCATATCGGTTGGTCCCTAGATGAATGGAAAACCGTGGCCTGGTCCGATGAGTCACGATTTCAGCTGGTAAGAGCCGATGGTAGGGTTCGAGTGTGGCGCAGACCCCACGAAGCCATGGACCCAAACTGTCAGCAAGGCACTGTTCAAGCTGGTGGTGGCTCCGTAATGGTGTGGGCTGTTTTTTCATGGCATGGACTTGGTCCTCTAGTGCGACTGGACCGAACATTGACTGGAAATGCTTATGTGCAGCTACTTGGAGATCACTTGCAGCCATTCATGGACTTCATGTACCCAAACAACGATGGGATTTTTATGGATGACAATGCGCCATGTCACCGGGCCACAACTGTTCGCAATTGGTTTGAAGAAAATTCTGGACAATTCCAACGAATGATTTGGCCACCTAGATCGCCCGACATGAATCCCATTGAGCATTTATGGGACACCATCGAGAGGTCTGTTCGTGCCCAAAATCCTGCCCCATCAACGCTTTCACAATTATGGACGTCTATCGAGACAGCATGGCTCAATATTCCTGCAGAAGACTTCCAACGACTTGTTGAGTCCATGTCACGTCGAGTTGTTGCACTTCGCCGGGCAAAAGGAGGGCAGACACGATATTAAGAGGTATCCCATGACTTTTGTCACTTCAGTGTAATACAGTTCTTTCTTTTTTTGTGGAAAAAATGTAATGATTGAAATAAGTATATGGTAAAAAAACTTTTAAAAAAGTTTTTAAATTGATAAACTGAATTGAAGAAAGCCTCAAAAATTTGGATTATTAGTAAAGTTTCAGAAGTCCAAAATTCTAAAAATACTATGGTTGTTTAATTTAAGTTTTGAAATGATTTTTTAATATCACTGACAATTGAATACATTATTAGGACTTCCGCGGCTCTCATAGATGCTTCGCTTCATATCCAAAGGTAGTGGGTTCGATTGTTATCCTTCAGCCTGTGTTGTAAATATTTCAAATATTTGTCCCAGGACAAACGCGCTCTGTGCGTGGTCCTCTATGTTTGTGAGGTTAATTAAATTCTACATAGTTACTATTATTCATGTTTGTTTTTGGCAAACAGTTAAAAAGCTTGACTCAACCAACCGAACTGACGCCAGGACTGAGTACGTATAATAAGAGTTTTTTTTTTTAATTGACGCTTTCACGAGCGACGTTAATAATCTAGCTACTTTCCGGGTGCATGGCCTACAAGCCCGGAAAATAATGTTAGAATGAATGATAATACATTCAAAATTAACAAATAAATCGAATAATCAGTTTCCTCCCAGCAAAAACTCTCAATACACAAAAGCCAAGGTTATGGGGAAGCGTTTACTTGCATTACTTTGTAGCCTTGAACAAGCTAATTGTCTATTTTGTTTATTTATTTTTCGTTTAATTTTAATTATTACTATTGTGACAAGACACAATTTTGTGCTTTATTTACGTTTATTACTTGCTTTGTTCATAAAACGTTTTTACACGTCACTTCGAATGCGTTTTTTTTTTTTTTTGAATTTGCTTACTCAAATCGATCTTCAAGTTGGGATGAATTGTAAGCAACGTTGTTGGCTTAAACCAGCTGTTTCGTGTATTTTGTAATTATTTTTTAACATTTTTTTTATTGATTTAAGGTCGTAGTTTTTTCTTCTTTACTTATTTGATGATTTCGACTTTAGTCAATAAATAAATAAATAAATAAGTATATAAAATAATAAATAAATAATAATAACTGAGTAATAGGCTTTTATCAAGAAATTTCTACCAGATAAATGGAACTATATTTTTCACAAAAAAAAAAACCGGCAATATTTGGCACCAAATTTAAACAACACGAAATTCCACTCATCTGTGCAAAAAAAGTTTTGCACAGAAATTGTATTTAAAAATAATAATAATAATTAATAAGTAACAAAGAATCTACTGTGCATTTCAGTTCATTTTGATTATATTCACGGAAAATGTGATAAATACGTTATTAACAGAAACGAAAGTGATAGACGATGCACACAGTTTGAAACAAGACTTGAAGTTAGAGAGAAAAACAAATTAAATTGGTTAAAACAAAACTTCAGAGAAGAGGAGAGAGTACGAGTGGCTTTTCACATTTCAGTTAATGAAAACACTGCCAATTCCTTTGCTACGAATATACGCTGTAAACTACTGAGAAATATAGATCCTTTATTTAGAAATCTACATCATGAGAAACAAAGACGTTTCTTTGATTTTATTAAAGAGTTTCTTAGGGTCTTGGCAAATTTGAAACTACCAAGAAACTTTTGGGAGAAAGTGATGTCTAGTTTTGTATTGCCGGTGAAAGCCATTTTTTGCCAATAGGGAAGTTTTCGATTTTTCAATTTTATTTTTATATGATAGAGCAACATACATGAACATCAACGGCGAAAAAATTTTTGCGCTGCGACAAGTAGTTTTTTTTTAAATAATTTTTTAATTTCAAGCGGCTGTGACGTCACTCGGCAGTCGTTGGCGATTTTGAACTTTCCACTAGGCGAAGAAAGAGCGAGAAGCTTTAGATGCGAGGAGCTCGAGAAACCGGTTTCTCCGGCTTCCGCACTGTTGTTCGCTCTGCACTGCCGTAATTTTTTTTTCTCGCCAAGTGATGCGTTCTAAAAATTTGACTACGGATTTCACTAAAAAATATCAAAACAATCACCCCTAGCAGGGTATTGGATTGCTCTTTGATAAATTCAGTTTTAAATAGTGAATTAGTAGACTTTAAGGTATTGATTACGGAAGGAGAAAATCACGCAATGAAACGATAATATAGCAAAAATCCAATTTTTATGGTTGAAAGGCTGAAAGTTACTGCCATCTGACGTCACGGGTTTCGGTTTCAAGGCGCGCTTTTTTTGCATACAATATTTTTGCTTCACTGACGTTAATTTCTTAACGCATCCTATACTCTACTACTGTGAAGTAACTACGATAAAAAGTGCATTCAGTATTTGGCTTCATTAAAGCTGAACTTTTGAATTTATTCTATACTCCTTTAAGAAATAATAAGCTATTAAAAAATGGTAAGGAAAAAAAAGATTGGAAAAAAAGGAAAGAGAGAAAGAAAGAAAATGCGAAAGGGCTTTGCTGAGCAAAATTGATGCAAATATTTCTCATGCTCCAAGTTTTAGTCGTGTGTCAACATTTCCACGAAAGTTTGGTAAGAAACTGTATATTAAACCCCAGAAGATGAAGTATTATGAACTCGTTATCCGAAAAATACACGAAACGAGTCTACTTCAATCCCCCGAATTACAGCGAATAAATCAAATGAAACTAACGAATGCAATAATCTCAGTAAGTAGAGGCTGGGTCACAATTTCCCCAACAACCCTGATATAAAAGAGAAAGCAAACAAAAAAATATTTCCCACATTGCTGTTATTTTACCCGCGTCCCATTTTCCCCGCCAGAATACTCGGAAGAACAAATAAAATTTCACTGCAGATGAAAGATGGAATTAGGCAGATCGCACGTGATGCCGGTTCTCTCCCCTTTGCTGGTAGTTTTTAATCTTGCTGAGAAACAGAGCACACGGTAGGAGCTGCTAAGTGGATGAAAAAGGGATTGGGGACATTTTCCTGTAATACCCTTGTCTGGAGATAAAGACGTTGAAAGTTTTCTGCAGAGGGAGATGAGAGTCGAAGGGATGGATGTTTGTATTTTCGCTTGAGAATTTTTGAGATTGAGTGTTGCCACACGAGTCATAATGTGTCGAGAGAAAACAGGTACAATAAATGGTATTTTTAAAAGTTATAAAACAGTACGAATAAATGAGTTTAGAAATATACAAGTTTGGAAATTTTAAATCTTAATATGTAAGCAAGGAACTATCAGGACTATGAGTCGAAAAATTCCGTTGTTTAGGAATATATTGTGTGGCTATTTAGCAAAGAAAAAAAAACAAATTTTTGCAAAAAAAACCATATTTAAGCTTTAAAGTATGTTAATAATTAATATTAGGGATGGACCGCATAGTGATTTTGCCGGATACCGGATATCCGGTGGCTCATCACACGCCGGATACCGGATATCCGACCGGATATCCTGCGGATATCCGGCATTACAATTACATTGCATGTTCGCTTATTTTTATGTAATGCAGCTTCAAAACAATAAATCAAAGTTGTTTCTCGCATAATTTCTTTAAGAACATGTTAAATACATTTAAATTAATTTTTAAAGCCTCTATTTTATTTGTACAGGAGTAGCGCTACATATGAAATGAAACACTAGCATATTGTGATTTCTTTCTAAATTATGTAGTACTCAAAGTTTAAACTTTTAATTATTCTTAGTTTGAATTTTAAAGCTTTTCTGTTTCAATATCATTTCAATAGGTTTCTACGTAAATGATACAGTTATTACATATTTCACCAATATTTAAAAAAAAAAGACAGAAACAAAGAAAGAAAAAAGGAAAAAAAAAACTAAGCTCAGATAAACGTTTTTTTTTTTTTTTTTTTCAAATTGATACATATTTTATTAGAATTTTATGAATTTAAACTTCATTACAAAGTAAAACATTTTCTTATTTCTAATTTTGCAATAATATAAAGCAAAATTTTGCTTTGAAACTCTTTTTTTTAAAGAATAATATGCATGTTATTTTTCTAACATACAAGTTAAAGAAGAAAATATTAAAACAGGACCAGTGTGTTAAATAATAATAATAATAAAGTTATTATACTCAAATAATCAGTTAAAAATTTTATATAACTCCAAAAAACAAAGGAACATGTTTTCTGAAAATTCAAATCAGCAGTTTAAATATACTTTTAAGAGGTATGCTAAAGTTGCTCACTTTTTAAAAAACAAATGAGTAAACTTTACTTAAATAATCAACTTGAAATTTTACTTTAGTTCCAAAAAATTAAGATACACATTCTTAAAAGTGGCAAATTATCATTTTAAATACATTAAGGTTCATGCTAAACATATTCACTTTTTTAAAAACAAATTAATAAACTAATTCTTAAACGATCACCTCGAAATTCAACTTCATTTTGAAAAAATAAAGATACATTCCGAGATGCAAATGTTATATTTATGGGTTATTCCAGCCAAAATGGTACAAATCATGTCTGAAATTGTCGAGTTAAGTTCAATGTCGAGTTAAGTTATCAAATGAAGTAATTTTCGTCAACTAATCATTGTTTTAAAAATTATTCTCTGTTTATTTGTGCATAATAAAGTGTAAATGGCTTGTATATATGAGTCATTCATTAAGGGTTTTGAATAGTTCGACCACTTTGTGTAACAGACAGGGTGTAAAAAAATCAATGATTTTTTTTAAAAAATCAAAAAAATCGGATTTTTTTTAATTTAAATCAGATTTTTTTGATTTAAATCGGATTTTTTTGATTTTTTTAAAAAAAATAGAAACTTCAGTTATTAATTAATTTTTATTAATGAACAACTTACCTTCAAGTTTTTAAAAATACAAAAACACCTTTGAAGTAAAGCTTCACCAGTGAGAAACCCAGAAAAAAGTGTTAGGAGCCAATCTGAAAATAATCCTGTCTGCTAGCTAGGATAAAAATCAAATGGGGCAGGAAGCTCAACCCAATCCTCACTTCATTCAGCCCCCCCCCCCTCTTTATTTTGCTTTTGTTTTGTAAAGCTGGAATATGTTCCATTTCAGCCACAATAAAGACTGCCCCCCCCCCCATTTGCTAATCAAGGCATAGAAAATTCATATTCTGTTTGGTTGTTTTTGTTTTTTCTTTCCCCTGAAAGTATATCACACACATTCACTCTGTCACACCTGCCCTGCACCTGCATGTATTTTCTTTATGTCACATATTAGGCAACAAATAGCACTATTTGTTGCATACATATTATTTGGACTGCAACCTTCCAGCATCTGTGGAGGGGGGATGAGTAGGATTACTTCCATTTATTAGATGGAAATCAAAGCTCTAAAAGAAAATGGTAAAAATAATGAAATTGGGATTGTACAAGATAATTTTTTAAGGATTAAAATAAAAAGTGATTTAAATCAATGATTTTTTTAAAAAAATCAATTGATTTAAATCACGATTTAAATCACTCATTTAAATCAATTGATTTAAATCATTGACACCCTGGTAACAGAGGAGACAAATGAGGTTTGAAAAATATATTTCTAATCGTAAAGAAAAGTTAATTACAGAACAAGTATAAAATGAACTAAGCATCCTAAAACTAATTCTGTCTGCAATTTCAAGAAAAAATATTTTTTGCACTATTAATGCGACTGTAACAGAGTGGACATCCCACAGTGCAAATTAACTATCATCAGCAAAGAATTTTAGGCTTATCTTAGTTACTGATTATATAATTCAATGTATCAAAGTAATCAAAGCAGATACATTACTTGTACTTATTAAAAAAAATATCACATTGAATGCAATTGCTTATTTTATTTCTGAAAGGCTTGTAACAGAGTGGACAGTTTGAAACATAAAAAAAATCTAGGAACAAAGATAAATAGGTGTTTTTCCAAGATTTTTTTTGTTTACATACATAAAAATCAGCAGAAAGGGTGTCAGAAGCATTTTTTGTGCTGTGCATTGCAAATGATTTTGTTGTTGCATTTCAGCTTAATCTTAAATTGCATTTTAAGTCCTAGCAATTTGAAGCTGGGGCAGATCATTTTTTCCTTCTTTTGCCAAAGATATTTTTTTTTGGGGGGGGGGGGGTCCTTTATAAATGGCTTATGCCTAAATAAGTAATACTTGGTTACACACAATTAGATGGAGAACAAATAAAAAAAATATAATTAATTGATGGTAAACATTAAAATTAATTCCCAAAATTCTGAAGTATCGGGACTGATTTGTACCATTTTCGCTGAAATGACCGATATATTATCATTATTATTTAAAATTATTCCAAACATGTTCACTTTAAAAAATAAATTAATAAACTTATATCTAAATAATTAACTTAAAGTTTTACTTAAATTCTAAAAGACAAAATACACTTTCTAATGATGCAAATTAACATCTTAAATACAGTCAAGTCTCAATAGCTCATAGTCCCAAGGGACCGGCTAAAAACTTAGAGTTATTGATAGTTCGAGTTACAAGTAGTTCCTACCGTCTTTTTAAGAATATGGGACCAAATGAAAACTTTGAAATGAAGGTATATTTGAGTTTATAAAGCTTTGAGTTATCGAAACTCGATTGAATGTTATTGAGGGCCATGCTCAACATGTTCTCGAGGCAGGGGTGCCCATCCCCCCCAAGCTCAATGGCGCAAATTCCCCCCCAAAAATTTTGCCAACCCAGTTTTACTTATTTATTTTTTATTTTTAGCGCTCTCTATTTATTTATTTTTTTAATATTATTTATTTATTTATTTATTTTTATTACAATTTTTATTATTTAATTAAAAAAATTCTGCGCTACGCCACTGAAAGTTATCATTTTATTATGACTTAAAAATAGACACTGAAGGTATAAACTGAATGCAATACTTCTAATCACATGATTTTTACGCACTATTTGTTTAAATAGGGCTGGGTGAAATAAACAGAATCTGAAGGGATAAGATTAGTTAAAAATATTTACAATAAACAGCAATAAATTAACTAAATAAACTTGCTTGTGCTATGCAAATGAAAATAACTATTATAGTACAAACAAACATTTTCGTAGATTAATGAGTGTCATATAAATAAAACAATCATTTCAACTCGATCTTTAATAGTAAAATCAAACATTGAAAGAAAATTCAAATGTTTAAAAATATGACGCATAAAAAGGTAGATAAATACCATTGTAATATTTATATGTGTTAACCAGCCAAAAGCGTGAAGTCGTAAATTTCCACGAAAATTTTCTCATTTGGGAGTTTATAATGAGGCATAAATTAATAAAATCAGATAATAAATTTGGGTGGGATAAATATAATAAAAATAGCTGTGAAAATGATTAATAATTCCCAATAGCAACAAGAAATTAAATCAATGATATAACTTACACTTAGCAAATGAAAATAATGCCTCTTTGCCTGGACCGTCATTTCAAACTTTTCCGGCAGGGGCAATGGGTATGTATTCAATGTAAAATATGCCAAAAAATAGTAAAAACCCCACCCACTTGCAGGTAAACACATTGGTTTCCTAAAGCCGAGGAGGGGGGGGGGGGGTTGACCCTCTGATCCCCTAAATGACGGGCCTACCCTCCACTTCGTAAGAGTCCAGGTGCCTCTCAAATGGTAATAGCCATCAAGAAATAATTGTGCAACATGAAAGAATCTTAGTCTCGTTAGAAACAAACAAATTAACTTCTCAGGCAGACACTAAAAAATTCATTTTCTCCCTTTTAATTTTTAGCCCAATATTCATGTGCCATAGCTATCATGGAACCAATATGAATTCCTATTTCAACGCATGCATAAAAACAGTTCAAGATTTTTAAGATGCAAGCCATGCCCATATATAGCCACTTAAAACTATGAACCGTCATTAATACTAATAAAACAGGTGTTTGGTGGTTATATATTTTTATATACATATAAAGTGTACCTTTTTGAAATCAAATAATTAACAAAGTAAGATAGTTTTAAAATACTGTTACAAGGAATGTTTAATATAAATCTTACCTTGAAGTTAATGGTGCATTTTTGTATATTTGTCATTGTCACCGTTGAAACAATGGAGCCTGCACCCGTGTTACTAGTCGCTTTATCCCAAGTACTACTGCCTTTCTTAGCAGCTACACTTTGTACTTGATATTAATATTATTTCTAAATTTATATGCATGCTTTTTGCGACAATGTTCAGTCCATTTGTCTTGTCTGTGCACAGTGTTGCAAAGTACTTCTAAACATTTATATTTGAACGAAGTTTAAAGAGCTCTAGACATCTTCGAAGGATTTCTTTTAAAATTTCACAAAACTTGAACCGCCATTTACTATGAACGCGACAAACTGCTACAAAATAGTCGATAACAGCGCATCTCACATTAATATGGCAACATTACGGTAGGCAGAAACTGTGACACTCCGCATTGAGAAATCTTTATCACCCAGTGTTAAGATTAAACTGAACTGAAGTGTAAAAAAATAATAAAGTAATAAAAATAATAATATCAAACGTTGGAATGACTTCGGAGCAGAAAAACTGCATAATTTTGTAGTTGTAAAACGGTATATATATATATGTCATTTTGTTGATGTAATTTGTCTATTAGGGTGAAATGCAGCAGCTAAAACACTCGCGCAAATAACGAGTTCCAGGCGCCACTAATAAATAATGTTTAGGCTGGAAGTTCCTATTTTGCATTTGAGCCGAGATTTGTTATGGTGTCAGTGGTAATGCTGAAGTTGAATTGATAGCGTATCTTTTTTCCCCCCGCTTAGCAGTATTATTCTAATTACTCAGCAACAATTCAGATACAAATCGTTCAAAAAGAAGTTAATATTTTTCGATATTAGCTTCGCACAAAAAAAAAAGAAAGAAAAAAAAACCGTAAATTAAAAAAAAAAAAAATAATAATTTAAAAATAATTAAAAAAAAGTTAATACATAATTTAAATTGAAACAATAAATTAATTAATAATTTAAATAAATAAATAAATAAGTTTAAAAAATCCCCCCCAAAAATTTTGATGGCGCAACTTGCGCCATAATCCCCCCCTGTGGGCACCCCTGTCTCGAGGAGTTACGGAGCGGCGTGACAGACGTGAAAAGATTCTAATAGCAGAGAAATATCTTTTCTGAAAGGAAGGTATTACAAAAAGAAAGAACAAAACAAAGTGCAAAATTCAAAATTTCTTTACACACATTTAAACTCTTTCAAAAAAAAAAAAAAGCATGGTTTTAAGTTGCGACGATTCATGGGGACAGATGTTTTCATTATCTAAAAGAAAACTTTCGTCAATGTTAGATAGGTTATTTAGTGTATGTTATTTTCAATTATAATAAAGCAACAATAGTGGCAAAGTAAAAAATATCTAATTACAACATCATTGGGTGTTAATAGATCGCAATTTTTGTTAGAAGCACAAAAACTAAAAATAAAAGAATTCAATAAATAAAATAATTTGAGAATTTATATTAAAAGCTACTGCGATTAATTTTTATGAACTAACGATGTGATCGTAAGTTTTTTTCAAACTTTTGTCGCACATTAATCCTTGAAGGTTTGTAGCCTTTTCTTTCTAAATATTTTAACTAAAATATTTTTGAAAAGCTGAATACAATCATATTTTATCTGGCAATTGTGAAAAATCAAATATGCAGAATGCTTCCATGTCCAGTACACAGTCGGAGGAATAACACAATTTTTGTTTTAGAAGCAAAAATTGGTAAAAAGGAAAGATGAAAAGTAATTACATCATCTAAAAGGTTTATCAAACAATGAAATTTTTAACTAAGATTTTTATAAAAAAGAAAATATTTAATTAGGTCCTCACATCATACCGGATAACCCTCACATCAATTCCGGATATTCCCCACATCAATACCGGATACTTAGCCGGATATCCTGCAAAAATCTTCCGGATATCCGTATCCGGGGCGGTCAGCCGGATCGGATATCCGGAAGTACCGGATACTTAAAATATCAGCCGGATAGGCCGGATACTGGATAGTTACCGGATATCCGGTCCATCCCTAATAAATATCATACAAATTTACAAGTATAAAAAAATCTTTCATGACATACGACACTAATTGCAGGCAAAGTCTTCTCCTTTTCAATTTTCTTTCCCCTCTTCTCTCTCTTTCACAAAAAAAAAGGGAAATTTTATTCTCTCCCCGTTACTGCTCCTTGGAACACTTAAACGATAACTCAGAGATCGACGCAATATGTGAGAATTTGCTGTTTGTAAAGCGTTTCGATTTTTCAATTCTTTTAATAGTACTAATACAAAGCCAGAGTCGGTCATTTTTGTTCCCCGCAGCAAAATTCTAATTTTCGCGATTTTAACTTTTCCTATTCTAATTCCAAAACGGAAATGTTTTCTTTCTTCGTCCTCAGATTTTTTTCACATTCGTGTTACCAAAAATTATGCTAAGACATAACAAAGTTGCTTTCTTTTTTTTACGAATTCGAGTAAAAACCCAATACAGCGCGGAAGCGTGAATCTTAAGAAAGCTTCCACAACAAGCGCTTTCCCTCTTCAAAATCAGAAATGGTACAGCAATTTAACTTTTAAGTTATCGTCACATATTTTAATGTTTTTTTATTTTCTAATTGAATAAATTTTATATAATAACAGTGTACTCGGAAAAAAGATAGCATTTTGAAAAAAAAAAAAAATAAATAAAAAAATATGAGCTTGAAACAAATCAATAGATTCTTTTATAGAAACTCTTCTTTTGTTTGAAATTAATCAAACTAAAACAAGATAAAAAACAACTACTACGACTGACGTTTTTGAAATATTGCCACAAGTAACGTTAAGAAAATAAAATAATGAAGGTGACTATCGCTGGATTGATAGTTTGGTGAATTATGAAATATGTCATCGTATAGTACGCTCTTTTAGATATAACAAGTAAAAAAAGAAAGAAAACCTTCCTACATTTTAAAGTGATGATCCTGAATTTGAAGTATGTTCGGGTACTCTTTTTTGCTATTTCTGGATTCGTGCATGACAGCAACATAACCATTTTTTTACCCTCGGGTACATACTACGAACATACATAGAGAGACGTTACAGCAGAAAGAAGCAAGTTTTCACTTTTACTTCATTTTAAAAACCCAATTTATCATCCTTTCCCAGATTCTTTCGAACATTTCAGATTTGTTGAGGCTTTTATCGATACCCATTTTCTTACAAAAACCGCGAGACACGTTCCCCAAAAAATGAATTCCAAAGTTGCAATGGAAGAACCGTAAATTATACCTTATATTACCGAAAGCTCACGGGAGTATTCTGTCTCGGGTTTTCCCCCCAAGGTTTTATCGATCGACGAAACTTCAACGACATAGTTTCCATGCATTTTTCAGCTTCATAATAATGGCGAAAAAGGATTTATGCTTTCCTCTTCAAACCTAGTACAAAAACCATCAGTCAAGATGCTACCGAAACTCTTCTAATAAATTATGCTTTCCATGTTGAATTTATCAAGGGTACAAAATGCATTACTTCATCTTAAAGATGATTTATTTTATTCAAATCAATTTACGGACTTTTTGGAGTGAAGGAATGAAGACGAAAAGAGAGTTTATATAAATTTTTTCTAGTCCAGTATTTTTATTATAAGTTAAAACTTCTCCCAAATAACTTCTCAAGTTCAAGGATAAAAACATGGAAACGAGATACGAGATACGTGTATATAAATGCAAAAAGGAAAAAAAAACTCAATGTTGCCAAAAACTGATCAAAAACCTCGGATTTAAAAGATGGGAGTGACATGCAATGGTTGAAAAAATGATCAAGTCTTGAAAAAGAGATTGAAGCAATGTGGGGAAAAAAAAGAAAAGAATAAATAAAATTGTTCCAAAAAGAAATACTTTGCAAATTGAAAAAATATACATCTCACAGAAAAACTAAAACAAAGCGAGACAAAGCAGAAAAACTTAAACAAGTCTAAAATTGTCCGTTTGTATAATAAATTAAGCCTCAAATTTTGATTTTTATCCATTTTTTATCAATGTTCACGAAAAATGTCTGCAATATTCTGTAATAATTCACAGAGGCTTAAAATTCAAATTTTGGATACGCTTCACGAACTTAATTAGAAGCCAATAAAGGTGAAAAGTCTCAAAAAGCAGTTCGTAAATTAAACCACTCACCACAACGATAAATTCAGCATCCACCATGTGATACCACTTGAATGTCATTGAACTGTTAATAGTATGCAGTTATTCCGTAATATAATGCGAGAGAAACTATTTCAATAATGCAACAAAATAACAATTCTGTAGTACTAAACTATCCTCATCACAAACTGAGCATTAAATTTCAGTTTTGTATTCGTTTTGTACATCATGCTACGACTGAGTGAAGTATTAATTACGACCGACAAGCTTTTTTACCAAATCACAAATTCAATTAAATAGCTTTTCTGGTGAAGGGGAGCTTGATTGAATCATGTATGTATTGTTTGGCCTATTTGGATGGAAGTGAAAGGATGTCACTTAGTACAAAGGAACTCTAATTTTAACCAACTTTTTGGCTGGAGCTATTTCTATCCCCAAACAGTAATTCAACAGCCACATAAGTTTATAGACGTAAATATTTCTACAAAATACACATACAGATGGAAGCTTAATACGATCATGGTTAATACTACATCATGGCTAAAATGAACATTTTATTCGGTAGGTTTTGTATGCTATTTAATAACATTAAAAATAACGTATATTAAAATGCAAATCTTGGCTAAGACCAACAACGAATTCCGGCGTCTTAAGTGTATATTTTCGGAATTGAATATTAGAATTTTCTTTATTTAATATTATTCATGATTTTTTAGTCTGCAGAAGGCAGACCGTACTGATTTTCGAAATTTTTATATTCGGTATATATGTTGTTTGATGAACTTTCAACTAAAAAAACCAAAAAAATACATTAAAATTCACTATTAAATTGATATGGGACATAAAGTGTTAAGAGGCTGCATAAAAGACAAATGAATAATAAGTTAAATCCACCTTTTTACCAAAAGATCAAGTATTTCAATAGGTAAATGTTAAACTCCATTTAACATTTACCTACTGAAATACTTTTTTTTCTTTAGGAAAAAACATTAAAACTTTAGTTTAAAAATCTCTGCAAACAGGACTTATGCCAAAATTTGATCTTTAACAGGATGCATTTTCTCCCCTTTAAAGAGGAACAAAAACCAGAGCTCCTTCAATAACTCCCCTTGAACGGTGTCACCCCCAAATGTTGGCTTTGTGACCGAGAACTTTTTATTCAGCCTTTTGAAGAAAACTCATCTTTTCTCCTTACCGCCGAGGACTTGACTCTAGAAAAAGAGGGCATTGAAAATATATTCTCTCAACGCTTCAACAAGTTTTTGTACTACCAGCTAGGAAAAATTCAATTGATTTTTCAAAGCCTTCTCACTGTATAGAAGATAGGATACTTAAACAGTACGTTGTTATTCAAACGGCTTGAAGCATTCGAAAAAGATAGATACGTATGCGAATTTAGAAGGATAGAATAGAGAAGGTTAGCAAGTTATAATTACTATTAAACATTAATCTATTGAAAGCACGATTTTTTTTTTTTTGGAAAGACTGACAAAAAATAACCGATTTCCCTATTTTTGACAGAAAATGATTAGATATATAGACACAGTATAAGTCATTTTCTTACAAGTTGAGTTCTGAAGTAAGGGGATGACTACGGGGGCGGAGGGGTAGGGTAGGGCAGAAAGTCGTAAAAAAATATTATACAAACGAAGTGGAAAATATTTCATTGCTTGTTTATTTTGATTTTCCAAATATTAAATCTGAATTAATCAACTTGAAACATTTGCAAGCTTAAGAATTGATGAAAATTCCCTTTGGCAATAAAAACTGATATATTATCTTTTCCACGACATTTAACATAGTACAACTTTGCACAAGAAAGCGTGTTTTATGCAATAAAATTGCTGAGTAGTCATCAAACTGACCTTACATTTTTTTACAACACGAGATGTTTAACTTCTTGAAACTATAAAAGACGGACACAACGACAGCAGCTATGGCTTGATTCTTTCAACCGTCGAAATTACGACGCGGTGTCAACCATAGTTTCGAGATTTAATCTGCAAACTATCATTGTCAAAATCAAATCATCGTTGCAAATCCTGCTTAAGATCCAAAAAATCTTTCTACATGTTTGAGAAACTACCCCTTTTTTTTTTTTTTTTTCATGAACGAGAAAAGAATCTTCTTGTTGAATGCCTTTCAGATGGAAAGAAGAGGTGCTACAAAAAAAGGGCTGGCTGTGTGATATGTCATTTCATCGGGCGATTACCATGACGGTAAAAGGAAATTACTCTTCTTCTAAGAGCCAAAGTATCTATAAGTTTTTCTTTTTCGTTCTCAAGTATAACGACTGACTTGGTTTCCAGCATCTTTTCGTCGGGGATGTCTTTTTGAGTTTAGGGATACAAAAGCTAAGGATTCTTCCACTCAATATTCTTTTAAAAATGCATACATTTTGAAGGATTTTGGAACGAAAAAAAAGAAGAGTGACTTCCTTGTACTGCATTTTCTTGAATATTTCTCTTTAAACAAACTGTGCGTTACAAAAAGGATTTGCGAGATTTTTTTTACTAAATTTTCAGCGGAATATCTAAGAGTTAAAAAAGACCCTTTTTATCAAACGCATACTATTTTGGATGAATTTTCAATTGATGCAAGCAGCGGTAAAGCTGTCAAAAATTAGTCAAATAATTGCATCTTAATGTTTTACATTTCTTTTGAAAAAAAAAAGGCTAGAATCAACTTTTAATGTAATGCTTTTGAAATTAAAGCAAAAAAAAAACGAAAAAAAAGGAATGTTTTAAAATATTACTTGCAGATTAGTTTTATCTTTTACTCTTTATTCTTTTTTCCGGGGACTTTCGTTTCAAAGTTTTTGAACTTCAATAAAACTCATGAAACAAGCAAAGAATTTTACTTTACACTTAACTTTGTAAAAGGTTTTGCACGGGTGATACGTTCTGGGGGGGGGGGAGGTAAGATTTTGCTTTTGACTAAAAACTTTCTTATTGTTTCCATAGCAAAAAACCAAAAAGAAAAAAAAAGTTAATAACAAAAACCAATCTAGCTTGAAGAACAATCTTCCATTTTTTGTTTCTAATCAGAAAGTCGTTCAAAGAAAAAAAAAAGTCATTAATGATGTTTTGTTCTGGCTTTGTAGCGTACCTGCGGGCAAAAATATCTGAGAGATATATTTCACTTTTGCTCAACTCTCAACCCCTATCAGCCGGACATCAAGTGAAACTTTTTGAATGGCAGCAGGAAGTAGTAGTTCGAAACTCATTGTACAGTAATTTCCTGTTCAGCGATGTGTG
This sequence comes from Uloborus plumipes, assembly GCA_038373865.1. Lineage (NCBI taxonomy): Eukaryota > Metazoa > Arthropoda > Arachnida > Araneae > Uloboridae > Uloborus > Uloborus plumipes. The sequence goes on along the minus strand of JAXGGA010005248.1, from coordinate 34,858 downwards.
AAAATTTCATTGCATTTCACTTTTTCCCTCTATTCGAAAGAAGGGAATCGTAACATCAGAATTTACCCCTCCAAATTTATGGTTACTTTTGGCAGACATATAAAGAGTGGTATGAAAAGATTGGAATTCGCTTCCGAGTGACGTTTTTCAAATTCCAAAATATGGCCACAGTTAGAAAATACAGAAACAGTTATTGGAAGAAAGCGTTATTCCTTTTTAAATTTTTGGCAGGCTTTATCATGGCAGATTTTATCAGACTTTTGAAAAGAACATTTTTTGATTTAACCAGATTTAAAATGGCGAATATTTTCAAAAGAATGACAAATAATTGTATTCAAAAATATTGGGCAGTATATGGAATAGCTGTTAATTCTTCCCCAAGAACAGACAGGGTTTCAGGAGCTTATATCTGAAACATTATATAACAGCCAATACACAAATGTGTTCCATATTTTATTGCTAACCAAAAAATATGTCTATACATCTACTTTTCCAGGAAAAAAAAACATTGTAGCAAAAATATCTTTTTCCGTTGACAACAATCGTATCAGTGTTATTCAGAAATAATAACAGCACAGGAAATGTACTGACAATGAACCCATACCTGCTAATTTGGACAAATATTAGTGAAATGCATATTACGAAGTCTCTCGATTTAAACGCACACCAATGCACATTAATACTTTTTATAAACTAATATCTTGATGAAACTCGCGTAATTAAAGTAGAATTGGAAGAAATTGGCTAAAAATATTTTATACGCTGTAAAACAAGCAAAAATATAAGTAATTTTTTCCTACGTAAGAATTTATGTTCATAAATTATGTTTCACATATTTTTGCCTTTTGTAATGGTATAATAACATTGTTCTGAAACACCGTTATATTATGGCATCAACAAGTAATGGTGAAGTAGAAATGCAGATGATAAAAAAATGTAAACGCAATGCTTGCAGAATGTAATGACTTTACTTTTAAATTACCTTATATATTGCTCACACCGTTACAGTTTTGAATAGCGAGAATCTTTCATTCGTAAGTTCATGATTAAACTTTATCCTGCAAATGTAACCATCATTCCGATAAATTCTAGCTGCTCAATAGATGATTCTCAACAGCAATCTTTGAATGAACCATTAAATTGATTAGAGCATTCTGTTCTAAAGACTCTTTATGAGCGAAATTCATGTTTTGGGTGTTTCGATTGTCAAGAATTGTCTCTAGTTAAAGCAGAACATAGTATAATTTCAAATTTGCAATTTATGTAAAAAGATGGAAACATAACCTCTTGCAAAAAAAGTTCTTTAAATCAGATCTCACGTCAGTCGCCTATGGAAAAATTGTTTTATTTGTTTTGAATGGACCTTGTCACAATAACAAGTAGTACTTAAGAAAATTACATAAGGTATGATACGTAAATATAAACTTCTCAAATATAATTGCACGTAAACAAATCAAATTTTAAAACGAACAAATGAGTTATGCTTCACGAAATAAAGAGGAAAAGAACTTGGTTTAACCATCATTTGTATACTTCAACTAAATGACGCGACGGCACAATATTATTACGTTCATTCCACGATTCAACTCCTTCTCCAGAGCTTCCTGACAGTCCAAATCATTGTTACGAGGAAAACAATTATCACACGTGCAGGGAGAAACTTTTCCGTAATTGGTTGCAAGCAAGCATGGTTGAATGCCTGGGTTTATCATTAAAATGCACATTGCCCAATAAACAGAAGCAGGAAAATTGAAAAGCAACTAGTTTGGAGCAGGCAATTTTGACGAATCGAGGGAATGGTCGAATTGATTACGAGAATAAATTGAGAGCTCTTCGAGAATAGGAATGGATGGATAGGAAATATTTATTCTATATTTAAAAGATCCTTTTTGACTCTCTAAAGCTGAGTATGAATTCTAAAAATAAATCGCTGGATTTTAATAAGCTAAACCAGCTTACAGCGGTGTTTAAGATAATGTAAAGATAGATCCTCCTCCCTTACGAGGAGTTATTACTGCGAGGATAAAGTTGCTCTTTAAGTCGATTTCAACTTGGTAAATGTATCATTTCTATATAAAAAAAGTTTAAATAATTAAGCAGCTACATTTTATAGTGATGGGAAATTCTGCAGACTTTACCTCGGAATAGACTATTTATGTGTTGCATTGATTAACGTGGTAGCTCAACCAAGGCTTTTCCTAGGGGGTGGGGGGGGGGTGAAGAAAAACCCAAATTTGTATCCATATTAACATATGAAGGTTAGCGGTTGCCCTGAAACAAAAATTTATTAGGGGATTGATGTTAATCCTGCATACTTTAACCCTCCACCTCTGGTTAAGCCAGGTTTCTATCTCTACATAAATAATCAATAAAATGAATACATTTTTACTCTTCGATTTTTAGCAAAGCACCGAATTAATCACAGTGCCATTAATATGACTTAGCAACCTGAAGTTCTCGTTTAGATGTATCATTACCAGTGGGTCCCGAATAAAATATTGGAGGCCCTGTAGTCATATCTTATAAACACAAGCATTTATTACGAACCAGGAGTGTCGACTTCAAGGCTGCAGTGCTCAAACACTCATTAAAACCATTTACTGAAGTGCAAAAGTTTTTTTGATTGCATCTCACTGCTTTAAGTAATATACAGAGGAAATGGAGAAAAACAAAGGAGAAAATCCTCGTCTTTTTATTACAGCAAAACAATTTTAGCCATCTAGGAACCCTTGAAAAGCAGGGACTCTAGGCAAAGGCCAGGTTGGCATATTCCGTAACCAGGGCCTGATTAATTACCTCGCTAACTTCATGTCTAAAGGACGAAACGAATGGTGTTTTATTTGCTTCCGTGCTTTCAGGTCTCTGTGCAAGAACAAAAATTTGGAATTTCTGGATGAATTATGTTTGTAGCAAAATTGAACAATTATTCATCAGAAAAGAATGCCATTGTCTTTAGTGTTGCCATGACAGACAATGGCTCGATGATAGAGCAAAGCTGCGAAACGCCAATCGATGTAAAAGCAACTCTTTCACGGACTAAAATTAATCATATTGCAGCGCAAATTGTGCATAGCAGATGCATTGTCGACAGTTTCCCACAGCACTTACATGATTTTCCCTTCAATGATAAAACACCTGCGCAGGTACGGAGAAATGTATTCAGAATTTGTCAATGTTCCATATTTATTCGATATTTTGAACCATTAAAGTAGTGTTTTACACGCTATCAGCGTTTTTCGAAATCGCAGCTTTACTACTCACTTTAAAAAGCTTGCTATTGAGTTTTTTTATTTTAAATCGAAGAATAAATTTTTTTGAGCAATCAAGAATTGTTTATTGTTCTCACTTGATCGCAGTTAATGATACTTCGTTATTATTATTATTATTTTCGTAACACATTTCTTCTCGTGCTTTGGTTGAAAGAAATTTGGCAACCAATGAAAGACATAAGTTCAATCACACTTTAAAAAATTCTCTATGAATGCTAGATGGGAAATTTATTGCCAATTCGGCATGTTCCAAGTTATACTCATTCCCCAAAAGTTGATTTAAAATGTAAAATCCTTCAAAAATTAATTACGTCGTCAAGAAGAAATACATTTTTTACAACTTATATAGATAATAGTTGTCATCAATCATTTTTTCAAACGTTAATTTTTCTTAGAATAGAATAAACTAAACTTAACATCAAATAATAATTTTAAAAAACTGAGGTTTGCCACTACAGAAATTAGATGAAATAAAATATCAATTCATTTTGAACAGTCAATGACGATAAATATTAGGTAGTTCCTATGAAGTCTTTAAAATACAAAATGCTGTTTAGTATGATATTTACAACGAATAAGGCAGGAATTCAAGTGAAACACCATTGCAATCGCTTCGAGGCGATCGAAAATTGCAATCGCCACTGGAAGTCGAATTACATTAGAATCGCATCTCGTAGCGATTGCAACGTATCCAAATTTGGGAATTTGCGATTGCATTGGTGAGTTGCGATCGTCCTTGTTTCACTTGAATTCCTGCCTAAATATATGAAAAGATAAACTGAAATTTGTGAAACATAACTTTTAGAAACATAGAGTGCAAATTGGCAACAATTTTTGATTGTCGCAACTTTTAATTCGTCAGAAACGATTTTTTTTTGTTTGTTTTCCGTGTGTTTTGGTTAGGGGTAGGATTAAAAAAAAAATATTTTATTGATACGTATGAGAATATTGGTCGTTCGTGAAACTTCTTTAATGTCCGCTGGGAGACTAAACTTTTAGAGATTCAAATCGCTGCTGAAATTTCTTTTATTCGGGTCAAGCCTGTAGATTTTGAGAATCGTTGCACCTCAAGATTAAAATTCAGGATTCAGTGATACAGAGTAAGAGACGTAATCAGTAGCGTAGCCAAGGTAGGGGCCCTTTCCCAGATCCCATGGCTTTATCATTTACTTCCGACCCTACTACGGTAGTTTCTATGCATATTAGGGCAATTATGACCAAAATACCCACCCAGAAGATAATTCTGGCTACGCTACTGGTCGTAATAATTAACTTCCGAAGGTCGTTCTTCCAGTGCGTGCAATTATTCTTTTCGTTTTCTTGTAATTGCAGTCAGAAACCGCATGAATAAGGAGATAGCAGTAAACAAGGGGGGGGGGGGGGGAGTCACGTGCTCTGTTGGTGTTCTGAATATTTCTGTTAAATGAAACATCTGAAAAGTTTTGTAAGTTCAGTATCTACTGCGATGCATTCTTATATGCATTAAATAAAAAAAAATACTTGATCATTTTTGTACTTCATTAAACATAGCATTTTATTTTAACGGTACTTCTTAATATTACTTCTTAATATGAGGTACCAGTGCTGTAGTTGGTAAGGGGGGGGCGGAGGAGTGAAAGTGAGGATGACAATGTTGCTGTAGCTGTGTGATTCATTTTCAAATCATCAGGGGGTGAATAGTGGATTCAGTGTCAAAAATGCCTCAAACAGGCCCATCTAGACTCCACTGGTAGGTGAAAAAATAATATAATTGTTTGAAATGTAAATAATTTATTTATGAATTGAAAACAGTTGTTTTGCAGTGTTACTTTTGTAACATTCTATAATAGGAGCTATCCCGCGTAAACAAAACTTTTCACGATTTTTTTAAAAGACTGAATGTATAGTTAAGATATTTGGATTAAGCTTTTAAACTGATATGATTTCAATACTAAATTTCTGATTTTTATTTTATGATCATTATTATATTTTTTCCTTTTCCAATAATGTTACGTATAAGTGACAAAAACAAAAGGTACCCCACATTCGGTGCTTCCTACCAATTTGTATATATTTATATATTTTTTTTATATATATAGATCCTGAGCGATTTATCTCAAACTTTTTTTGTCAGTTTTTGTTTTACTCATTATTTATATACATACATATAAGTAATAAGTTACAAAAACTGACAAAAAAGTTTTGAGAGAAATCGTTCAGGATCTTTTTAATTAAAAATAGGAGTAATTTGCCCAAGGCTTTTACAAAAAGTAATTCGTTCCATGTCATTAAATCTTGTCATCATAGTGAGGACAGAAACAATTGTTTCAATCTTCTTTAACTTTAGAAGAAAATCTTTTAGGGACTTTCCTCTGAACTTTAATTAAATTCTATTTCAGACAGAATGCAGCAATTATCCTTTCACCTTAAATTACAGAATTCAGATTACCCTTTAATTCAATAGCTGCACGTAAAGAGAGAGGAAAAAGTGAAGGAAGGATGATGCACTGAAGTGAAGAGAGAAAACCTCTCGTGGCCGAAAGTAATATGTTGGGTAACTTAATGGCAGGAAATAAATCGATCAAACTGTAGTCATTGGTTTTCCACGGTGGCAGATGTTAATGTTTGTTTTTTTTTCTTTTATATTCATTTACTCTATCTAAAAAAGAATTGCCATTATTTTATCCATGGTACGCAGCCTACCAATAGCTATCATGAAGAAAATGGGACAGAAATATTGCGGCGCGTTCTTAACGATTTTCCTTTCGGATATCGGAGTTTCGAATGGCGGTTTTCTTCCTTCAGAACAGAACGAAACAATTTCTTTTGTAAAGGAAAAAAAAAGAATTCGCAAAGAAAGTAATTTATAATAGCAATTTTCAAGGACCCAAATCCATCTGAAGAAAATGATGCTTTTAAATGCTTCCGGATAAGAACGGCTCGAACAAGAAGAATTATTTCATCCAAATGATGTTTGAAACGCCAATTTCAAACGAAAATAATGTTTGGAAAATAATTTCTTTTAAAAACTTTTTTTTGGCATGCTTGCAGAATTTAAACTACGAAGAAGAGTTTTAAACCGAAATTATCCAGTTTTATTCTGAACACTGTGAAAGAAAGAAAAATGACGCAAAAGTAAAGTGGAGAGAAGAAATTTTAATTGATGCTTTAATCATTTGGCTGATTTGCATAAATAAATTTAAAGTAAAAAAGATGTATTCTAGTGTTTTCAACTAAAGTGATTTTGCGCTAAAGATGAATTAATTGGATAAAGATATTTTTAGAACAAATTTTTGCCGATGTTTTGGAATTAAATCGAGACCCTTTTTTTTGAATTTAAGAACTTCGTAAATTAGTATTTGATGCGATGTTAAAGGAAAAAAAAAACACACACACACACACACACACAACGTTGACAAAAAATGAAATAAATATTTCATGTTGCTACCATAGGGATAGCGATGTATAAAATAGCCAGGTAAATTTTCTATTTTTGTCCGGGCAATTAAACCGAAATCGTCCGCTAGAAAAACTGACGAAAGTAGCTCGGGAAAAATAAATACAGCCATATGAATTGTGATGTATAAATAGACAAGTAAACGTTTTGCATTTGCTTGGGATATAATGCGAAACTGTTTACAAGAAAAAACTGATGGAAGTAGCTAAATAAGAAATCTTACAGCTATAAGAGTTAAATATCTATATATTGAAAAAAAAAGGGGGGGGGGCAGAAACGATTGTTTTAATTACTTCCTGGGTATGTAGTCAGGGGTCTGTCCAGGATTTTTCACAGGGTCCGTTTTTTGTGAAATGCTAAATAATTTTGTGAAAAATCAAATAATTTTGTAAAAATCAAGCAATTATGAAAAAAAAAATGCAAAAATAAAATGTTTGAATTTAATAAAAAATAAAAATAAATTTCATTTATTTTCCTCTTAAAACATCGAATTAAACATCAAAAATGCGAAAAATCCGATTCCTGTAGCGGATGCAAAGAGATTGCAGTTTTTAAAGTGATGGCATCAAAAACATAAAAACGGCATATAAAAGAGTTCAGTTTGGTTTAAAAAAATTAAAGGTCTATGATAAACAAAAAATTAATATCTGTTAATAAAATTAATGCAAAAATAAAATGAAACGATCCATTCAGTGTTAAAATTAGACTCACAAAAGAACAGTTAATTTTGCTTTAAAAATTTAAAAATAATGATCTGAACAAAAAATGAAGTGAATTTTCAGTTATTTGCCTCCTAATAAATAGTAGTTAGCTTGAAAAATAAGTAAAATTTGATTTTCATATCGGAAGCGGCGATCGCATTTTTACAAAATGAAAGCATCAGAAGTATAAAAACGTACAATAAAGTACAATAAAGTACAATAATTTATTGAAGTCAAATAATTTTAGAATTTCATTTCATCAGGATTAAATATGATGATATATGATGATGAAATGATATATATAATATTCTTTATATGATGAATGTCATTAATAATCACCGACATATTAGCCAAAAATTCGGAGGAAAAAATACGAAAGTAGGGAGACGTAGCAAAACAGACAATACGAGACTTCCAATATTAACAGACGAAAAATACATTAATTATTCCTAAATATAACCAAAACACCACCCTTGTAAGTGTAAAAAAAACCCACAATTTTCTGCCGAAATAAGGTCAAAATGTCACACCAAAGACGTCAGATGGCGATAATTTTAAATAGCTGGTCACTCTATCAGAAGAAATCCCATGTTTTCTCCAACCCTAGCGATCTGTTTGCAGTTCTAAGTTCATTTCGTAGATAATTGCTATTATTTATTCCTTTTTGTTCAAATTGAGAGCAGGGAGAAAACTCCTTACTCTGCATTTCCAGAGAAATCTGTAACAGCAACATCGCAGCAAGACATTTTGATTTGCATATGATAAAACAAACAAAATTTGTTAATTTCTTCAAAAGTCAACAAAAAGTGCTACATTTTCCATTTAAGATTTATCGCCCAAGCATAGCAGGCAGGAAGTGTGCCGCTGCCGACTTTTTTTTTTTTTTTCCTCGCAAAAGTGGCGGATAAGCGCTTCATTCTTTAACTTCAGAAAAGGCCCAAAAATTATGGGCTTTTTACACAGAAATATGCTATGAGTTATTTTGATTTCAGATTTGCTTTTTGAATGGATTATGGGTGAAATGTCCATTTAGTTTGATCAGCATTTTGTGAAGGGTCCGTTTTGCTCGATCGTATTTTTGTGATGGGTCCGTTTTGCTCGATCGTATTTTTGTGAAGGGTCCGTTTTGCTTGATCGTATTTTTGTGAAGGGTCCGTTAACGGACCCGAATTTCCTCTGGCCAGACCCCTGGTAGTAGATTGAAATTACAGAAATTAGTTATATGTAAATTTGTTGCGATAGTCATGCATAATGGTACTCAAATTGAAACTACGAAGCTGTTTCTAATTTATTTAAAATCTACTGAAAAATTTCGTCTTTGTGCTTTTCTGCTGGAAAATCAGTAACTATATGAGAAAACAGTAATCTAGTACGAAAAAAGAAATCAAATTAACAACCGAATTTTACTTAAAAAAATAACTTTTTTAATATGAAGACCATCTCATCACAGCTCAAATATAAACTCGGAAATAAACTAAGGTGCTGTCAAAGAAATGGTGTCAAACTTTTTTCCCCAAGATTTTTTATCACCCTTTCCTTTGTCACAAAATGTCACATTTAACCTTACCCCGCCCCGACACCCTTGTCACATGTCACGCTATGTTTTCATTATCATATTTTCAATTAAAAAATATTGTTGCCTCTTTTTTTTGTTACCCACCCTCCTAGTTATAAACAGTCACAGTTTACGACCCCCCTCAAACGTGACATTATTTGCAGACAGCCCCTAAGTTAAGATTTATAAGAATGCCTTTTCGTCACAAATTAAAATAATTTCCTTAACAGATTCGTATTTAAATGAAGATTTAAAAGGAGTACACTGCGCTACGAACAGCGATATTATTAGTTGAATGCAAATGAATTCAGAACGCTGTTTATTGTTAGTTGGCTTTTCGTTGAATTCACAAAATTTCGCAAATGGAGAAGAATCAATATTAGATCTTATAAATTCAATAACTATGAAGGTTTTCTGTCTTATTAGTTTCACGAAGGGAAGTTGTAAAATTTCGACCCTACTTGGAGATTAATTAAAAGCTCATGAATTATGCGCACAACCTTTAAAATCTGCTTACTTGGTTTTGTCTACCTTAATTAAAGTCCTTATATTATGTAGCTACATATATGTTAACCAAACCCTTCACATAGTTAAATGCTAAAATAAATTTTATTAAGAACTTACTCACCAAAACTTAATAAAACTGCTATTAGAATAATTTTTCAATCAACAGTGCGTAAAACTCGGTAAAATTTTATAACACTCTTCGAAAAAAAGAATTCTTAAACACACATTCTCTCTCTTTATATTTTTAATTGCTTTTCTATTCTAGAAAACCATAATAAATCTAAACGTTGCCAAAACATAATTATAAAGTTTTCTTAGGTTTAACATTGGCAAAATTTGGAGAACGATAAATAAAAAATATTGCACCTCCCCCCCGCCCCCGAATCATTCTAATTAATCTCCTTAAAAAAATACTTTAACTATCAGACATTTTTACCACACATGTCTCCGGATTGCTCCATTTATCTGTGTCTTGCTGCAAAGCGTCAAAAGAGCTTTTTTCAAATTTGTGCTTAGCAAAGTTGATTTCCAGCAATTATTATTCTCGCACAAGAGTAAATATTTCACTTATCGTATATAAATGTGTTTAAACATTCATCTGGTGGTAGTCTCACATTTTGGATATATCTTTCCTAGAAATATTTTTAGGCTCACCAATTTTGAAGCAAAACTCGCTACGAAAGAAAAATAATAAAAATAGTTTCTAAATTAGTGCAGGGGTTGTAGAAAATCAGTTATTTAAGATTTATAATAATAATCCGGACCGTATTTAACGAGGGGGTTTTTAGGGTTCAAACCCCCTCCAAAATTTTTCAAAATTATTCCAAAAAATTCTTTAATGCTCTTTTCTGCTGAAAAATAATATTATTGAGATTTTATTTCTAATTTTCTTACTTACTTTTAATTTCATTTAAAAAATAAAATTTTCATTGTTGAATGATAGTTCAAATTAGTTGATTTATCTGCTATATTTATCTTTAATGTAGTTTTTGCAAGTATATAATTCCATCACACTACAGTACACCTTTTTAACTGGGGCGAAGATGTTTTGTACACATCAAAAAAAAATTTTTCTTCTTTAAAAAGATATGTTATTATTTTATATTTCATGTTAAAGCCCCTTGAGCATCTACTGCAACAAAAAGCAATAGAATATAGAACATGAAATCAAATTTTATTTATCATATAGATTTCACAAGAAATGAGTTGGTAAAACCCTCCCCGAAACGATGGTTACGGCCGTGATAATAATACTAATATTATTTATTCATTTACTTAAGATCACTCTTCCCTCGAAGGCACAGTAGTCCCGAAATTATGTCATGTATCGAAAAGTTCCAGCAATTTGATGACTGGGCGATCGAAATAGATAGTAAATTAAAGCATACAACAGTAACTGAAGGTAAAAAACCCTCATCTTTTCTGTTAAGATGCTTATTAGAATGATGTAAAAGGAAGGTGGGGAAGATAGGGGGGGGGGTGTCTTGGTGTGCCTGTGGGCAACTTGGTCTTCTTTCAGTAATGACACAAGAGCAGTTATTATAACCGCAGAAACAGATAAAGTTTTCGATTAAGTTTTCACCTATAATGAGACCGGGTCAATTAAAAAAGGGAAATGGTGGTTAGGCGGTCTGAGATGTTTACTAATTATACATAAAATTATACTGCTCTTGTTTAGTTTTTCAACATGAAATGGGAACATGTCTGAAGAAGTCTTGCCTTTATTTCTTAATGTTGGTTAAGAATTTCATTAAGAATAAATCGCAAAACTATAACCGAATGGATTCAGGCTAATTGTTTGTATTAAAATAAGTAAGAAATGCATCATAAAATATAATTGTTACTTGCCAGACTGATCTAAATTTCGGTATGTCGCTGTAAGTTTCTAGTCCATTTGTTCCTTTACAAAACGTAGTTGAGCTATAAAAATTAAATGTCAATTGCGTTGAACATTTGCAAGGGCAGTCCCGTGATTTAAGGGAGGTCAGGATGGTCAATTGCCCTAACTAGTCCGTCATTTCAAATTTTTTCCGGGGGGGGGGGGGGCAAAGGATACAAACACAATGCGATTTCATCAAACCCCCCCCCCCCTTGATCTCCATAAATGACGGGCCTGTCACTTCACTGGCATAACTTTAAAAAAAAAAAATTGTTTTGTTGTTTCCAGTTATACATCGAGTATATGCTCTCACCAGTATTAGAAATATGAATTTATATTTAGGCGCCGTGCCGTGATGACACCTTGTTTTATTCAGGCTTCAAAATGGACAACCTAGGTGCTTTTATAATGAGTCGAGCATATAATATGTATCCGAATACAAAAATTATTACTGGAAAGAGAAATGCTGCACGTTGCCGGTAGCATATTTATAACGATCTAAAGCATACGAAAGACAATGATGTTTGAAAGACAAAATTGTTTATAGAACCACTTTTAAAAATTTATCCTTCAGATCATAGAAATAATGAATCGACAAAAAAAAAAAAAGCTTTTGTGTGGTAAAAACTTCAGGTGTCAAATTTGGGGCCTGAAATTGGAGTTTTAGGCGGCAAATCAAAATTTTTGGTCGTACGTTTGGAAACAAACAAACGACTGCTTATTTCTAATACTGGCTTGGCCCTTATCCTGTAAAATGTTTAAATGACAGGCCTATGCCAGGGTGAAAATATGTTTTGATTTATAAAGAGTTTCGACAAATGGAATTTTATCCTAACAAGACAAAAATTGTGATGATAATATAGAGAGATATTAGAGTAGAAAAAGCTTATTCTTCCTAACATGCGACTGAGATATCGGTAATACTTGAAGTTTGGGTTAATTTCAAATAGTTTGGAAATTTATATGTGCGTATGATTATCATCGTACTTCTGATAAAAACTCTTTCCTACAGTCGTCTATATAAATTTATAAGGAGGAAAAAAAATCAAGGAAGTCAAAAATGGCAACTAGAATGAAATATTATACTATTCTGAAAGGAAAATGGGGTGTGTATGATGATTCGTGAATCTCAAAAACCATTACAATTTATGTCGCGTAACGACGCAGTTTTAGTTTTCTGAACAATGGGAAAAGAAAAGGTTTTATTTATCTCTCCCATTCTTTACTACATAGTTATTTAAAATTTTATTTTCTCTGCCTTGACGAGAAATTGCTTTTGTCTTTCGAAATTTGTATAGCGTTAAGAACAGTCATTTCGAAAAATCTAATGAACATATGAACTTCTTGGGAAAACATTAAGCATGAATAAGTTTGTCTAAGGAGAGGAATTTATTGTTTTTACACAATTTACTTAGAAATCTTGAAGTCTAATGCTTAAGGCACGAATAAAAATTGTTTCTGGAAATCAAATATGTTCAAGCTTTGAATGAAGGTGGGATACTACAAGATCAATCCGGGGTTACGATTAGTAAATTTCAGGTTAATGCATAGACCCACATGGTTAAAGCTTGGGGTCTAGATCCCCTTTAAGCTGCATTAGTTGTTTCTCATTAGTTGTTTGTCATCCCCCATATTTTAAGAAACTACAGTAAATAATCTTAAAAGGTTGGTCATACCAACCTTTATGCAAAATTTTCTAATCTAACGCCTGTATAAAATATCACCACTATGACTTAAATCTATTGGTTCTTGAGGGGGTTAACACTCAAATCTCCGCACTGCGCCCCTGTATCAAAGTATGAATTTCCAAAGTTAAAATTTGAGGAATGTATGGACGTCCAAAAAACATGATATAAAAATAGTTTAGAAACATATATTTTAACAAGTCAATACAGTTCAAAAGCAGTTAGAGGCTCAGAAAACATCCAATCCTACTCATTGGCAATATTTTATCTAGGGCATGATTTGTTTCAGAGGATGAAATTAAACTAAGTAAATCTTTAGCAAATGCACCCACAGCTCGATCATATAGCATCCTAAGACTGCAGTCTTAGGATGCTATATGATCGAGCTGTGGGTGCATTTGCTACAGTTCTGCCTCAGCCCTGGCTTACGGGCGGTAACTCATTGCACAATAAGTAAATCTTTGCCTGAAATTTTTCATTCGAAGTTAGTTTACTGCTTAACGATGATAATTATTTTATTTTGACCTAACTTCTTATTCCTTAGAAACTTTTTCAATTCATTTTTACTCTTTTTCAATGTTCTATTTGGGAACTGTGAGTGAAAGTTTCAAAAGAGGCAGGGAACTGTCACTCAAAGAGGATGCCAATGTGAGTTAGCAATATGGTTTGAAAACTGAAAAATAGTTTCCCCTTACGAATCAAGATTACAATCTCAATTCCTACTGTCAAGCATTATCCTTGCAGTCAACTAACACTGTTTCTAATAATCTAGTGTGCACAGTTCTGGTGATGACAGGCCCGTCATCTCGGGGGGTCCATTGACCCCCCCCTCGACTTTGCAAATCAATGCATTTACATGGAAGTTGGAGTGTTTTTTGCTATTTTTTGGTGTCATTTTCATTGAGTACACATTGCTCCCCCCTCCCGGAAAAATCCGAAATGACCGGTCTCTGTTGTGATCAATTTCATTTCATTTCCAAGACCAACTAGCTGGTCCCAGACCCCGTCACATTAGTATTTAACTCAATTGGTTGAGGAATTCAGTTTGAAAATAACAAATTTCAAAAGACTTCTGAAAAAGGAACGTGGATGAAATACTGAGCTCATGTAGTGAGAAAAACCGCAGACTTTTTTTCAGAAAGAGATATTGTATAATAGCGAAGCAATGGGATCGTAAGCAACAGACGAGTAATCGATAGGAGAAACTCAAGTTCCAATTAAGCGATACGTGAAACTATAGGTGAGCTAACCTGGCAGGCAGCGAACGTAACACTGTCATTAGGATCTGTGTATCCTTCACAAAGCTGCCAGGTTAGCTTTGACACTGAATTAACCCCAAATACCATTTAGATATTACATATGGGTGTGTGTGTAGGGGGGGGGGGCGCGTTTGCTGATGTTTTTCTTCTATAATTGGATAAGCATTTTATTTACCAAGGTAACGCTATCAAAATTAAAGTTCTTAATTTTCAAAAACAATAATTAGACACAAATCAAATTTTTAGTTAAAAATAGTTAATGGAAAAGTTAAATTAGAGTTTCATTCCTTTGGGAGGGGCCAGGCCCTTTCCCAAAAGAAAACTCTTCCTCTAAATCCACTACTGACTTCACCAGATGTCAAGTGAAGACCCAGATGTCAAGTAGTAAGGCATACCGCATCATCAAATTTTAACTGTGCAAGGGTGTTGGAAGGGAAGGGGGAGCTGAAAGTATTCTCTGGTTTCAAAGTCCATAAAATAAAATAGGATTTCTTTCTTTTTTCCCGCGTTTCAATGCATTAGTTGAAAGTATTTTGAGCTTGTACACAAATATTAGGAAACTTTTTGTGTGCTTACAGCTACAACTCTATAAGCTTACTATACCCCCTCTCCACCAATCGCGGATCCAGAGGGGGGGGGGAGGTCATGACCCCACTCCTTAAACGACCAAATATAGCATAAAACTGCATTTTTTGGGTCTCATTTTTCGAAAAAATTTCTAAACACCCGCATTTCTGCTCAAAAATTGCCCTTTGACCTCCCCTTTTCCGAAAGTGACCAACTCCTTAACCACAAGCTAGATCCGCCTTTGCTCTCCACATCACAAAGCCTAATATTTATAGTATGAAGAGGGAATGATCGCTTCATCCTTAAATTTTCAGATGTTATTTCTCTGTTAATTATTGCCAAGTGCGAAAATAAATAGACTTGCACAGAATATTTTATGGGAATTCTAACTTAAAAAAAGTTGGTGATACACCTGAATTTCTGAACGAACAAGAATTATCGCTAAAAATATACATTTTACCAGTAAACTATATAAAGAGTTGAGTAGCAGTATACTGCTGTGTAAAGGACAGTAACGGAATTTTTTTTCTTGCATTTTGTCATCTATTGTGCTTTAGCTTTATTGTACAAGCTAGCCTTATTTGGTTTCTGCAGAAAATAAAACACGAAAGAAACCTCAAACTTCAACATTTCCCTATTGTTAGAACGATAATCCAAAACACGTTTCTTCAAGTATCTCAAAAACTAATTTCTGCAAAAACTGCCTTTTACCTTCACACGGCAGAGTAGTTGATTCGCATCTTCGAAGTTTCAAAACATTTTATTTGAATTTGTTAATATATAATATAATATTTGTTAAATAATAATAAATTAATGCAACAAAATAAATAAATCTAAAATAATTAATTTGGAAGTTAACTTAAAAATTGTAAAACAGCATGAGTTGGTATCAGTAACATTTCTGGAGGAAAGCAAAGAGCTGTTGTAAAAACGTACACGAGTTTTTAATTCTTAAATGCATCAACATTTGGCGCGCCAGATATAAACACGTGATCTTATCCGTCACAACCCTACGTTCCACTTCTTAAGTGTAAAAAATAAATACATTTTAATTAAATTATTAATTTTATTCAAAGCATCTTGATGATTTTATTTCCTAAACATTCTGTCCTTGTATAAAATTTAACTTTCTACCGAAACCAAGATATGAATTAAAATAGTATGTTGGAAAATATGTATTCGGAATAAAAGTGAAGTTTTTCTTTCTCTTAGGGTCCAATTTTCCCGCAGCAGCAGAAAATAAAATTCCTTTAATTGAATTATTTTGACAGGAACATTCCATATTTCTTCCAACTTTAAAATGTTCCAAAGAACAAAAAGAAAAGTTCTTTCCCGACATTTATCAAACAACACACGAGAAAGAAAAAAAAAAGAAAGAGCACGTTGCTAATTGAAAACAGATAAACAAACAACCCTTACCTCTCTCAGAAGACATGGTTCCGTTTTTCCGATAATCCAAGCGGCCCGTGTGTTTACAGGTTTGAGCGAAGAGCGCTTGCTACTCTGACCGCCACAAAACACCTGGCATCTTGTCCGCGAAATCTTTTTCAGCGCGCGTCCGGCGCAGCGCCATCTAGGGAGGAGGAGGACAATGTGGAATAATGTGCCGGTGACATCGAATTTGGGAGTTCAATGGCATTGGTCAGTGGCGGCACCTGGTGATTCGGATGATTAGAACGGGAAGAGGAGGAGGCGTTGTGTCAGCCTGTTGAAAAAAAACAGTCTGTGTAAAAATGTTGAAAATAAATTCAGAGTTGGATCCAGGGGGTGAGGGAGGAGCAGGGGCTCCCAATGGGAGGTCACGGTGACCTTCCAAAAATGTCCTTATTCTGCAAATTTTGTCTGACGATTCAGCAAAGTCTGGGACATAACTTTAATTGAAGGGGCAAGTGGAAAAAGGTGATATGTGACAATTTTGGAAAAACATACTTTTTACCATGGATGAAGTTTTTAAGGTAATATTTTTTTTTTTTGAAAGCTATTTCTAGAAATTAAAAAAAATTGTCGCATATCATCTTTACTCACTTGCCCCCTTCAATTGTGTTTGTGAGTTTACACAATTGAATACACACTAATTTGAATTTGTAAATCGGCGAAATTCAAAAGTCACATATCACCTTTATCCACTTGCCCCTTCAATTTTTAAATGCCCGAATGTCTCTTTTCATCAGATGTATTTGTGTGTTGCATACCCGTATTTCATTATTCGGCAAAACTTGGAGCTCCGTTCGGCAAATTCAGAGTTTTTGCCTTCCCAAAATTTTAAATTTTGGGCGACCCGGTAAGGAGTCTTTGAGGTCATAACTCTTGGGGGGCAAACCGGGGTCCTTGCACTGAGTCGAAACTTCTGGAGGAAGGTACATTAAAATTATTTCTAGTTTTCTTTTTCGTTAAAACTAGATAGAAAAAACTTAAACGAAGTTGTATATGGGGGGCAATTTCAAGATATGACTCCGTTAAGAAAAAAAATTGAAGATCAGGCACTGTTTTTTTTATTTAAGTAAAAGCTAGCTTGCCCTATTTTTGCCCAAATGAATTCACAAGCATACCAAAAGTCCTCTTGAGCCAAGTTTTACTAAATGCTGAATTTATTGCTCGAGAAAATTTGAAATATCAGCAAGACAATGCAATTATTCAGTCTACTAGCAGTACAAAAAAATGCTTCCAAATTAAAAATGTTGAAATTTTGAAATGACCAGCTAAGTCTTTAGATCCCAATTTAATCGAGAACTTATGGTCTGACTTAGCAAGAAGAGCTTATGCAAATGGGCGACAATTTACTTCATCAGTAGAGCAGAGATCTATTAACGTATGTGAATCAGGTCCCGATTAAGATATCACGGTGTCCTAAGCCAAATACTTTTTTGGGTCCCTGTACTGAGGCTTTACAATTTTAGACATAGGATAAAACAAATTTATATAGGAAATGGTCTACAGCAATTTTAGCAATTTGGGGGCCCCTAAATTGTGGGAGCTCAGGGCCACGACCTAGTTGGCCTATTCAATAATCAGGCCCCACTGTGAATGCTATAAAACAGGTCCCGAACTTTCTTAAAAACTAATTTCATTCACAGAAACAAGAATGCTTGAAGTAGTTCGAAGAAATGGCTCCTGCACATATTTAAAAATATATTTATATATTTTTTCTTCCAATGCTTTCTTCTATGTTGGTCTAAAGATTTTACTCAAGTTCAAATACTGATCTGTAATATTTTCTGATAATAAGATACTACAAATGAATTTTTGCATTTTTACTTGTATATTTAAGGTTAACAATTACCACTCAAAGGATTTTTTGATTCTCTGTTTAAAAAAATCCAACAGTACAAAAAAGTTAACTTCTTAAATTTTTATACAAGTTCAGTGTAACAGAAATACATATGGGCGATTCTCTGTAAACTCGTCATTTTTCACACGAAATCTGTCCGGGCACGGTTTTCGAAATGTTCGTATAATTATAATACTATTGCACAGAAAATGAATCTATTACTTTGGTTTGAAAGAGGGCCAATTGAAGTTTGTGTTTTTCTGATAAATCATGATAGGGGGTAAATCCCCCGCCTAGTATAACTAGGCAGGGGACTGTGCCAGGTGACTGTGTTTTTGCTCTTTGTTGCGTAATATCTGCAAAACTATTGGAACATAATTAGATACGAGACTACCTATAAATTCAAGCACAAATCGTGGATATAATAACTAATATGTTTTATAATTAAATTAATTGACATTAATAAAATCACTTCCCAGAGGACTGTTTTCGCAACGACCCTGAGGCATACTTTCATCACAAATGTGGCTCTCAAACTAAGCAAAGTAGCGTTTCAACACCGTTCTTAGCGATTTCGGCAAATTCACAATGATTACTTTAAACTTCATGCCAAAAAGAATTTGCAAAAGTTATAGATTTTTCGTATTACAGCTTTGAATTTGTTGCAGGGGACTGTTTGAAAAAACTCTGGACAGAATTTACATGACAATTTTAAGTTTTAAAAATACGTAATTATACCTTATTTCATAAGAAAAATATAGCTTCATTATTCTACTTTTAGGTATTAATTGCAAAATTTATGTAGTGTTAATAGGTTTTTTGAAATACTATCTTTAACAGTTAGACTATGGGATTGGGATAGCCAGGGGACTGTGTTTTTGGCGCTTAGATAATTTCTAGAAAACAAAATTAAATTGTTATCACTCCAATACAATTGGACCACAAAGTATTAATGCTTTACTTGTATTAAGAGCGATAATTAGTTTATTACACTTTATTATTTTTAAAATATTCAGTTCGGACAGCCAATTACCAGTTTACAGAGAATCGCCCATATAAATGTCTCTGGTATTAAATTAACTCAAAGGTCCATCATAGATGTACCAGAGAAAGATAAGTTACCATGCATTTTTAATATTTTTTTTCCATTATTTAATATTCGACTATGTTTTTTTATTGCTTATACTACAAGTATACTCTTTTAAAGTTAAGTTTAAAAAAAAAGAATCAAAACTTTCTTATTCATTTTTTAAATTTAATGTTGTCAAAAATAATGATTTTCAGACTCGTACCTGATACATTGATCAATGTGGGCATAGGCGGCTCATGCAAGGGGGCAACTGCCCCTCACTTCCAAAACTAAAGGAGCCTTGCCCCTCACTTTTCAAGTTTAAAAATTAATGATCGAGTAAAAAATGATTGTTTACTCAGTAGATTGATTAATTTCACCAAATGACCAAACACTGAAAATTCCAAAAATGGGATTTTTTTATGTTATTTTATAAGAATAAATGAAAATCAACTAGTATGGTAGATTTTTGAGGCCATATTTTTCGCATTTTTAGAGGTTGTTTAATCAGTCATGTTAAAATTCAATAATACGGCCATATTAAAAAGAAAACAACTTTAGAGGCACTGCCTTCTACCCCTCCCCCCATTTCTTTTGACCCCCCACATTTACTTTGAACCCCTACTTTTTTAGTGCACTAGCCGCCTGTGAATGTGCGGGTGGTTTTTCCCATCCTCCAGTTTAAATCCAAGTATGAAAACAGACTTGGATTTCTACTGATTGCCAAATCGTGAATCGGCCAAATTTAAGCGCAGAAACTCCGAAATAACGTACGATTTCGGACTAACCGCATTTTTCACAAATCTATTCGTGTGGTGAGCATTTTTTTTTCCGGACATAATCCGATTTTGGAGTAGGGTTCCAACACATATATTTACACATAAACATTTAATATATTTGTATATTAGGAGAGAAATGAATTAGGTGACTTATGGCAAAAGCTGTTAAGGAGAAATATCATAAAAGAAACAAATATATTTATGCTTCCAAATAAGATAAATAATTTCGCTTCTTTGTTGGCAAAAACTAGCGGATAAAAGCAGATGATCTTTAATAGAAAAAAAAAACATAACAGGAGGCATTGACCTACTCCACTGACTAAATAACGCGGTTGCTTTTTCTTTTCGGATTTGGGTTGAATGGGAATGGACACTTTTAGCGGGAAAAAAGGTGTAATCACGTTTGACCACTTCTAAAAAAATAAAATAAAAATAATGATAACAGCTACAATAACGTTCATTCTATTCAACCGAATTTCTATTCAACTGAATGCATGAATAAGTAAAGGTTAAAATGTACGGAGAACAGGCGAACTTTATTAATGTTTAAATGTTTTAATTCAAGCAATCTCTTTCTCTCTTTTAAATATTATTTTGCATATTTTGGGGTCTAAACTATGGAGTGGTTTCAGATGAGACAGGTATCGATATTTTTAGAACGGATATAGCTTATAGAAGGACTAAGGCAGTTCAAGAGTTGCAAAAGGATTTCTCTTCAAAATATATTATTTATTTATTTATTTATTTACTGCAGATACATTCGATTTTTTACTATACTTATTTATTTATTACTTCATTCGAAGTATCATTTATGTATTTTTTTTAAATTTGTTTATTTATTAATTATTGAAATTTTTTTATTTATATTTTTATTTTTATTTATTTATTTTTTTTATTTAATTCTTTATTCTCAATGAAGAAGCGTGTCCCCGTGTAACCTGCAAAATATGTATTTTCGCAACAGTTAGTTCTAGATCTATACTTCCGGGTGAAAAAATAGTCAAGAAGTAGTGTAGGGTTATGATAGTGAAAGTTTGAAATGGGAAAAAAAATTAGTGTGGGGGGGGGGGGGAAACGAAATCTAACTTCATATATGGATCCTAGCTCCCCTAACTTTTATTTAGGGAAATATTCTTTACAGTCAAAAAATTCTAACACATTTTATTTTATTTTTTTAAAGATTTGCAAACAGAACCCAAGGAGATATTCGAGTTCAAAATTTTAAGGGACCATGCAGAAAATGGGATTGAAACATGTCACCCTTTCAAAAGACTAACATATTGTAGAAGTGCCCAATAGAAACACAATGGAATGCAGACTATCCTTTACTGCACACCTATCACCATCTATACGAATTATTTGCTACTCAAATAGGAAAGATCCGATCGAAAGAGTGAAAGCGAAATTGCGAAATAGCAATCAGATTGCCGGTGTTGCGTACGGGAAAATCAGTAAAGGCCAGTAGGCCAGCAAAGGAGCAGAAAGCAGTGCCCGTACACCGTACGGGCAAAACAGAAACGTGTTAATTTGCTAAATTTTATACCGTGCGCAAGACAGAAGACACATAATGTTTGGGTTATATGGGCCTACTGTCTGATCTTCTTACGTAAAACCTTCCGCGCATTTACGCATGCGTCGGGTCTTCTCAGATCTTACTAAAATAGGGGTGTTAGGTAAGATAACAATAAGGGGAAGAATAATAAAAAGCATTTTGAACCGTATCAAACAACGTGGAACGATGCTAATTTCAAATACATAGTTTAGTTGAATGTGTCAAAAGGATAGCAAATGCAAGTTTTAAATTGAAAACTTCGGAAATTTCCCACTCACAAGCCATCATCCCTTTTTTAAGTGGAATGGTTCAAGAGTGCTAGGCGCGGTTTTCAAGGGCGGGCAGTACCTCACCATTTACTTTCTAAAAAAAACTAAAGAAATAAAGAAAGAAAGAACTCACCAGTTCATGCTTAAAATGTATGAGGTTTAACTTAGTTCCAGTACGAGTCAAATGCTATGTATTAATTTTATCTTCAATAAAAGAATAACTTAACCCTCCTCTACTACGGTAGTTTAAGATCACACATACACTACTGTTGGGTCGGATCCGACATACTCTTTTTTGAGCCTTTTTTTAACATAAAAAATTATTTCTTTTGGAAATTGGATACTAATGTAAAGTAATGATACTATAAGATGTAAAAATAAATTAGACAGAATTTTAAATTTGGTTTGGGTCGGAAACGACCCACCGTAGTAGAGGAAGGTTAATATTAGATCGCGAGGCACCTGCTCTCAAAAAGCAATTTAATTTAAAAATTCTTCGCCCATTTTTTTCATATTTCTATCATCATAAAAAAAGTATTTAAAAGAAAGAAAAAAGAAGATGAAGAAAACAAGACAAAAGAGAACAACCGCCTTCTTTGGCATCTAACAAAGGATCTCATTTTCCTGTGAAAATAACGGAAATGAGATGGAGTGTCTGAACATGAAAGCAATTTTTAAAACAATTTAAAAAGAGGAATTTCCCTTCAGGGCGAACCGTAAAATATGACTGCAGCTTTTTCCCCTTGTAAATTGAATTTTTCTTCTAGGATTCTACTGTTTGCCGCTTTAACATTTCCCCGAAAGCTTTCTAAAAAGAGCATAGAGCGACTGTTGAATGCAGTTTGAGATGGAAACACGAGAAGAAATGTACATACATGGAAAGTTTCCAACACATTTCTCTCTGTTTACTGGATACTGAAATGTTTTTAAACTGTGTCCTTTGACATAAAGTTTGTCTTGTTTTGGGTTATGTCTGTGAGGGCAGTGAGGATAGTGTATATCTGTGTCCGCCTACCCTCTTACCACCCTCAGCACTTTTGTTGAAAGTTCTTTTTTTAGGAATAGAATTTCTAAAAAGAGCTGGGATTTGTTTCTTGTATTTTTAAAAATGTTTCTTAGTGATTTTCATGTTAAGTTTTATTAAAAGAGTTAAATGTCACTTATTTGAAAAGTTCCAACTTTTTCCTTAACACCTTTTTAGTTCATCAACATATTTAAGTATCTGGCTTGCATTTACGACAATTCAAAAAGGAAAAAGAAATTGCTCATGGGCTGCAATAACGGCCTAACTCAAAAAATCATGGTTTGAGATAAACTAGTTTAAATTTTTAAGATCTAAGGAAAACGCATAAGAAAGGCTTTAGTTTGCAAAAACGAATCGGCCTCTTAATGAATTATGAGTTGTGAATGTATTGACGCTGAAAAGTGTTTATTTTCATATTTACACATGTTCTTAGTCCAACACGTGTTTTTTTGAGTTGTGCCACTATTGCAGCTCATGAGCGAAATAAAGAAACAAATAAATAAAAGTGCTATAATGCTTCTAAGAAATATTTTGAAAATCGATTAGTTATGAAATTGTGACAGTTTGTGACAAGGGTGAGGAAGGGGATAGTAATAAATGTAACACCACGCATTTTGAATAAGAATGTGTTAATGAAAAATAGAGTGACATGTGACAAAAATCAGAAGATAAGAGGAGTGGGACACGTTGTAACAAGGGGGGGGGGGGCAAAATGCCGGGAAAATGTAACATCATTCATGGACAGTTCCTACTTGCAGCTGAGTAAATTAAAGTTAACTCTTGGGGGGGGGGGGACCAATGCCACTTGAAATATGGATAAAGACGAAAGAGTTGTAAGCGAAAATGTTTTCATTGAAGCTAATACTGAATGTTTTGTTGTATGGGTGATTATCTGTAAACTCGTCATTTTTCACACGAAATCTGTCCGGACATGGTTTTTTGAAATGTTTGTATAATCATTATACTATTGCTCAGAAAATGAATCTATTACTTTGGTTTGAAAGAGGGCCAATTGAATCGTTTATTTCAGAAACCACCTAAGCGGCAAACACTAAAAGTTCGAAAAAGTATTTTTTCGGTTATTTATGAAAAAATCGATTAGGATTTCAATATTTTAAACTGAAAAATATCCATATTTAGATATATTTCTTTCAGAAAAGATTGTTGTAATCGCTATTAAGTGAAGAAATAATGTTCTCTTAAAATTAGAAATTTTGTCGCTTGGGTGGTTTCTGAAATAAACGATTCAATTGAAGTTTATGTTTTTCTGATAAATCATCATAGGAGGTAAGTCCCCTGCCAAGTATAACTAGGCGGAGGACTGTGCCAATTGACTGTGTTTTTGCTCTTTGTTGCGTGATATTTGCAAAACTAATGGAACATAATTAGTAACGAGACTACCTATAAATTTAGGCACAAATCGTGGACATAGTAACTAATATGTTTCATAACTAAACTAATTAACATTAATAAAATCACTTCCCAGAGGACTGTTTTCACAACGTCCCTGATGCATACTTTCATCCCAAATGTGGCTCTCAAACTAAACAAAGTATCGTTTCAACACCGTTCTCAACAATTTCAGCAAATTCACACTGATTGCTTTAAACTTCATGTCAAAAGACATCTGCAAGAGTAACAGATTTTTTCTATTGGAGCTTTGAATTTATTGCAGGGGACTGTTTGAAAAATCTCCGGACAGAATTTACATGACAATTTTAAGTTTTAGAAATACGTAATTAGACCTTATATCATAAAAAAGTATAGCTGCATTACTCTATTTTTAGATATTAATTGCCAAATTTATGTAGTGTTAATAGGATTTTTGGAATATTACCTTGAAGTGTTAGACAATATGATTGGGACAGCCAGGGGACTGTGTTTTTAGCACTTAGATAATTTCTAGAAAGAAAAATTAAATTTTTATCGCTCCAAATATATTTTTAAAATACTCGGTCCAGACAGCCAATTACGAGTTTACAGAGAATCTCCCATATACATGTAATCTGTGATGTCCTCGGTAATTATGTGCCTAAGTTTGCTCAAAAAAGGTCTTAATTCAAAATTTTATTTGCTTGGTTTCATTTTCAAAAATAATAATAATAATAATAATAATAATAATGAAACGAATTTTTGTTTGCAGAGGCAAGGGGCTTTCTCATTTTAAATGTTTCTTCTTTAAAAAAAAAAAATGGGCCCATGTATTACAAGGACGGCAAACATCGTGCAAGAAGAAATAAGACTTGCACACTTTCGCGTGCTACATCATACGTGTATTAAGCGTGCATTCTGAGCCCTTGGTACATTCCTCACTTGTGATTATAAATTTACTTAACTTATATGTATTGTAAAACATTTTTTGAGATTCAACAATAACGTATCTATGAGTGAAGTTCAGCTTTCAACTTAGGATATTATTTTTCCTTTCCTCTTTCTTTTTTTTTTTTCTTAAATCCCCCTCCCCCTCCCCCCCCTCCCCAAAAAAGAAAAAGCTTAATGTACCCTACTCTCATTATTTTAGAAATTTGTGGGGAAAAATTCAGAATAAAAATAGATGAAATGAACTGCTCATAGTCTTAAAATGAGAAGACGATAATTGCAACTGAAATTTATCTGAAGCTCTAAACTTTTCTTTGAGTAAAAATCTTGTAATTACCTTAGATACTGCTATTAGGCTTAAAATTAGAATGAAAATAAATTTAAAGTTTGTAACATGTTTTTCTAAATCCAATTAGAATTATTTTTTTAGGTGTAAATGTTGCATTGTTATTTTAATGTTTTTTCTCTGGATTTTTTTCCCTGGAATAATTGCCCGTAACTCTAAAAGAAAACGGATTGTATTTAATAGTTAGCGTTTAATGTCACATCCTTTTAACTTTAAGGTTAGTTGAACATTTTGAAAATCCTTAAGAAAATGAAGCAAAGGGGAATTAATTTGTTGTAATTCGTCTCTAGGCTACCGCTTTTTGATTTCACAAAAGAAAGTTTCACATTTGTCTAGATTTCTTATTTCTAATATTCTCATGTTCTATACCTGCTTTGAATTGCTTTTTATCTATCACAGATCATGCAGCCTGAAATTTTTGAAAATATCTGCTTGAGGACCAGCGGATGTATCCATTTTGCAACTGAAAACTGCTTTTAAAACAGCTTCTAAATGCGGTGGCGACATGCTGAATACAAAAGATTTTTCAGTAACAACGCAGGTTTTCTTAAGGCAGCAGTATTTTTGGCTAAAAATCGCTGTTTTTCTTAACTTTACCCTCTTTGAGGCACGTGTTATTATTATCTGATTGAGCTAAAACTTTGCAAATCTCATTTTCTAACCTATTGGCACATTTTAGGGGGGTGCTGCAAAATATTAGGTGAACAAAAAAATTTCCCCTTGTCCCTTGTGACCACCCTAATTTGCAACTCAAAAAAACAAAAAAAAAATATATATATAAAAATTCATTGTTAAATTAATTTGGGACATAAGGGGTTAAACTAGCGATCACCTGAAATTTCATGAAATTTTTGAAAGTTTCGAAGAAGCATCCCATAATTGATTTACATTTAAGCGGACTTAAATTATAAATTAATTTTCTTTTTAATCTTCAATGTCGAAACATTTCCAGGTAAGGGAGCCGACACATTTTCGAAAACATCATCAAAAATCATCTGAAATTTCATTTTTTAACATTTAATATCGAAAAATTATGTGGGTTACCCAAGGGAGGGCGATCGTCCCCCCCCCCCTTTTGTATCCGTCCATAGGAATAAAACAGGCAAGGTATTTCTTAAGAAGAAAAATCTATACTAAAATTCAGTTAATGTGAATAATAATATTCAGTATGTGTTTAGTTTGTCGGCCACCTTGTCTAGTAGTCAGATAATTCTGACCGGGAAGAGGTTTCCCCGGGTTCGAATCCCGGCTCAGGTATGAATGTACTTTCTCTTCTGTCCTTGTCTCTTCTCTGTGATTTGAATGTGTGTATTGTGAATGGCTGCTTGCCCTATAAACGGGTCTTACATGGCATGTTTGCTGAGGTAAATCGAACTTCCACTTTAATGGTGCTCGTTAAAACGGAAGCCGTACCCACTCTAAATCGGGTAAATGTATCTATACACTTGTGCTCGGAAACTCGAGTGGTATAATTAATAACAACAACATGTTTAGAAAAGTTTTGAAGCAAAATGATAGTAGCCAATATGCAAAAGAAATAGTAAACAAAATGGTAGTAAAAAATTTAAACAACAAATGTATCGTTTGTAAAGCATCACATTTCCCATTCCTTCACCTCAGCAGAGAAAGATCGATCAATTGCACAGTGTGCACCTCAAGTCCTTAACTAAATACCGAATGAACCAACGTATAGCTCTGCAAACTTCCGAAGAAAAAAAAAGACAGCTTGAGTTGACATCCGGAAAAAGACCGGTGTCAGCCAGGCGTGGCCGGATCTATTGTGTTCAAAGCCCCATTGTTTGCGGGGGCGTTGGGATGGGGAGCAAATGATGCCACTTCCGTCCTCTGGGAGTCAAGGGTCTGCTCGGGGTTCCGCCTACAGACGATCTTTTGCCGTTTTATCAAAGATGGCATTTGCTTTGAAGGAAGCCGTTCCTGAAACTTAATAGGAGCAAGAACTTTCTTGCTTTTCATTTTGTTAGTTATTTATCTGGGTTTTTTTTCCGTAATTTCTCCTAGATGAGTTTTTTCTCAATATTTTCTACTTACCCTTTGTAAAGTATTTATGAGGAATTATCTCTTTGTTTCTAAAGTTTTCTCTCTTAACTAATGGCATTGAAGTTTTCATTTAATCATGAGGGAAAATTGTTGTTATTTTGAGGGGGTCATTTTTTGCCCGTCATTTTTAAGTGACTGGGTGAGGGAGTCAATCACTTCACCAACAACTTTAAAAAGTTAAATGTTTTTTTATATAAATGGGAATGGTTTCTGTTGTTTTCGGATAAGATTGGTGCTGAGTATGCTTCCTTCGCCTCACCCCCCGTCCCCCGCCCTCGGAAAAATTCAAAATTACGGACCTATTTGTAGTAACTAGTACTCTTTTCTTTCCAAGAACTTGTTAGATATTTGTTCTAATAACAAAATTTTGCCTAACGTATTTCAAGGCAATATTTCATATTTGAGGCATTTTGATCCGACGAGGATTAAGTATATTTCGACTCAATAGATTTAAACTTTGGACGTAGTAGATTTCGGAACGAACTGTAGCGTTCACGACAAAGGAGGCGTTTAGAGCTAAAGTGGATTATTTAGTCGAAATGAACTTGATTAACTTTATGACTTGAATGCCTGGAATAAAATGCTGACGAGAAGCGACAAAAAAGATAAACTTGTGCAAAAATAACTAAACATGTGCAAAAATAATTATTTTTTGAAACAAAATATTCTGAAGTTAAATAGCCCTTTAAGCTGTATAATTATTCAGCGATAAATATGTTTGATGATTATAATAAAACCATGAGGAGATGGCACCTGTCAATCAAATGAAGAAAAAAAAAGTCCATTCCTTAAAATAGGTAGAGAAGGAAAAAATTGACGTGTGTCATGTTTGTGAGTTTAGTAAAATTTTGGCGATGTGACTTTATTTGTAAAAGATAAAAATAATACTTTGACCGAAATAATGAGGTCCAAAAAGAGGTAACATTCGTAGCGAACCATTCTAAGGCAGGAATTCAAGTGAAACACGGACGATCGCAACTCACCAATGTAATCGCAAATTCCCAAATTTGGATACGTTGCAATCTCTGCGAGATGCGATTCTAATGTAATTCGACTTCCAGTAGCAATTGCAATTTGCGATCGCCTCGAAGCGATTGCAATGGTGTTTCACTTGAATTCGGCCCTATATTTATCGTCTGCAACATTTCTTTTAATGCATTGTAATTTATTACAATATAAATTGCAATAAATATCTTGAATTTGATTTTTAATTTATCGTTTGCTGGTTGATTTCTATTGATGTTTATTGTTTTTATTATCATTGCGA
Source organism: Uloborus plumipes (assembly GCA_038373865.1). Lineage (NCBI taxonomy): Eukaryota > Metazoa > Arthropoda > Arachnida > Araneae > Uloboridae > Uloborus > Uloborus plumipes. The sequence continues at coordinate 6,049 of JAXGGA010005248.1, read as the reverse complement.
AGAATAACGTACGAAATTTCGATGAGTAACACTTAAGAGTTTTAGAATCAATTGAATTGTTTTACAAAAAAGTACTCCAGGTATATTTCGCTATGTGATTATTTAATATTGGGATGTAATTTGCAGCAGTTACTGCTTTTGGTGGTGGGAAAGTAAAAATGACAAGATTTACGTTCTTTATTGTAACCCTACTTTAGTCAATTTTTAATTAAAATGAACTATCGGAGGTGTTGCTGTCTTTGACCAATGGCTGTTCGAAGAGGTAAAACTAAGGCCCACCCACTTTCTTAGAATATGACCTGTCCAATAAGACATCTGTCTCGACATCACAAAATTACTAAAATATTTTAACCTCTTTGGCTAATTTCTTAAAATGGGTGGAGTATTCAAGCTATGCTACAACCAATAACACATTTGTGAATCCGTTCTTCAGTTTTCCTCTACTTTATCACCCCTTCAGAAAAATGAACAATTCTAAAAAAAAAAGAGGAGTCAAGTGCCATCTCGTCAAACCCAGATTTTATAAAATATCTAATCACTGCCATGTCGTAATTGAAACAAAAAAGATTTAGCTTGCTAAACCAGCGCCTCTTAAATACTAAATGCCTGTAACTTTCTGGTTTTTAGCACAGAGCAAAATTTCATCCTTGGTTCACGATACACTGCCATCTACCAGAGTTCTTCGAGAAGAGAAATTAATGATTGGTTCATTTCTAAATTTAAATTTAAAAATCAACCAATCAGAAAATTTATTTCGACTATTGTTTGGATCCATCGCCAATATTGTTATACATGTCATTAAAATATCTCAAGATGGCTACTCTGCCTGTCCTAATCAACAGCTTTTGGGCATCATCAGGAAACAAACTGGTTGGCTAGCTTTAATTAGTCCCTGGTATACCCTGTTTCAGCGATTTGGTGTTCAGGAACTTTAGGGGAGCACTGGAGCTATGGATTCATCTCTACTTTTGTCTAAAAAACTGATGACAACCTTCCAACCATCCACCCACTATCTGTATCAAATTACTGGCGTACATTTTAGACTAAAAAAACAGTTCTTCATCGTGTTTTTATTAAATATTTGGAGAAATTTGGAACCTCTCCCGACTGGAATACGTAGAAGAAATTCGAAAATCAGCAAAAGAATACGTAGTGCAGGTAATACGAAAAGGGTCATTTTAATTGAGATAATATTTTTGCACATTGTACCTTTAGCACTACAGGATGGTAAAAGCGGTTCTTCGAAAATTAGGGTAGAAAAATCATAATCGACAGCAACATCGGAACTGTGAAAAAGAGATCAAGTAATTGAAGGGGCAAACGGTTAGAGGTGATATGTGACAATTTTTGAAACTTACTTTTTACCATGGATGAAGGTGATAAGTCCATCAGTATCATGTCCCCTCAGTCACAGAAATGGTTGGTAACAAGCATATGAGCCCGTTTTACCCGTTAAGAAAAATTCATTTAAAATAAAACATTTTTTGAAAGCTTTTTGTAGAAATTTTAAAAATTGTCACATATCACCTTCGTCCACTTGCCCCTTCAATTCTCCTAAACTGCTACAACATGTCGGAATTTTCGTATTACTTCTCATTCACATCTATTTTAACTAAATTTAAATTTTCCTTGCTATCACTTGGACGAGCAGGACGTTTTACTGGTTTGTAATACAGTTGTATCTTTTGGCATGCAAGCAGAAGACAATTAGCATTTTTTCGCACAAATAAAAGGGTTAATACCATTTTTTATGGTTAAGTCACGGTAGTTGAAAATGAAAAAAAAAAATATAATAATAAATAAATAAATCAAATAAGCATCACACAAATTTGTAAAAAAATTGCCATTTTCATGCAAATCGGTCAAGTATTAACATAGATATGAGCATTTATAGGATCGAGCGGCGGCCATCTTTGATGACGTCATAACCGGAAAATGTACCAGGAGTCGGGTGTCCACCCGAGTCTAAAATTCTTTCTAGGACACCTACTGAATATTTTTGAAAAGAAATTCTCAATTTTTAAATTTTTTGCAGAAGTGCTGGGCATTTATATAGCATTTATGAGAGCGAGCGGCCGCCATCTTTGATGACGTCATAGCAAAAAAATGCACCAGGTGGCGGATGTCCACCCGAGTCCAAAATACTTCTTAGGGCACAGACTAAACATTTTTGAAAAAAAATTCTCCGTACTCAAACATTCCTACAGAAGTGCTGTCAGATCCTGGACTATTGTTGATCTGACGTTTTATAACGAAGTTATAAGCGTTTAAAAAAAGGAAAACAAAGCATTTTTTCGATTTAAGTGGCTGTCAAACAAGTAATCAAAGTCGTTTCCAAATTTTAAATTTTACACTAGATTTGATTTTGTTTTTCTTTTTCCCAGCTATCAACTGTTCTCATATTATGACCAAAATGCTTAATCATTATTAAAATGTTTTTTGTGAAGCATTAAAATATTGAAACCTCGAGAGGAAAGTGAACTGTTATTTTAACATCGTTTTTCTCGAATTGGAAAAAATTGATTCCGACGTATATTGAAAATGCTCCATGAGCCAATATTTAGAAAAGTGCCAATTTGAAGTTGGAGTTTTCTGAAAAAAAAAATTTTTTTGCAGAAAAAAAACTAATAGTGGATTTTAAGTCTAAATTGGGTCTAAATGCAAGAAAATAAAAGGGTGGAGGTCAAGGAAGTTATTTACCCCCTCCTTAGATTACTCACTTTTAAGCCGTTACAGATCTGATGAATGTTACAGATCTGATGTTAATATGAGTTACATATTTGAGTTTATGCTTTCAGTTTTCGTTAACAACTCTAAATATGATATCATTTCTTTGAATTTTTAACATAGAATCAAGATAATTATACTAATATATATACATTAGGCTAAAAAATCAAATTTCATTATAAAAAAGCATTTCTTGGAAATAAAAATGAGCGATAAGGTTTTTGAATAAAATAAATTATGAGGTTACCAAATCCAAGCTAATAAAACATTTGTTTTGTCTTGAAACAACACACAACTTCAACTTTTTCAACACATAACTCTGCTGCTTGCTTTTCTTTAATTAGTTGCAGGAAATTTAATTTCTTGATCAGAAATTCAAATTTAGCATGCTAGTCATTATCTAGTTATTTAGCGAAGTTATGAGAAATTGAAGCACCAAATAAATAAATGACTAAAATAATAATAATTAATTAACTTAATTTCTGCAGCGTCAATTTTTCTTATTTTACTAACTTCTATTGTTAGGTCATACAAACCACAAATGAAGCAATTGTACTAAAACTCATTGCTTTTCATTTTTTAAGAACAAAAATATTCAATATATATGGCTAAAACCTATGATTTTTGCTTTTTATAATTCTGAAACGTTTGAGTTAGTTCTGTAACACATTCGCTGTTTTTCAATGTTACCGCTCTGACTGTTACCGATCTGACAAACTGACAAAGTTTTTTTTTTTATTTCCGAGTCGATCGCACTAAACCAAAATCAAAACACGTGGTTTTTTCATTTGTAATAAATGACTATACTTATATGTAAATAATTTTTAAAATAATAAAAACTGCGCATTTTAAGAGCGTGTTACCGATCTGATGACTCAAATGACACACATTTTATAAAATCACTTTAAAAAATCTTACCTACAATTTTAGATGCAGAAATGCAAATTTTTAATTACGATTCGATAAAACATCCCACCCAGGTACTCAGTATCACGTGGTATAGGTGCAGGAAATGATTTTGGGGGCCTAAACATAGATCGGAAGTTATTGTTACCACTCTGACGGCGGAACTTGGGACACGCTTATTTCGCATCGGCTAGAAAATCAGGAATCGATTAAAGCAAAAATGAAGTAAAATATTAACAAATGGGTCAAAATAGAATCGTTTTTCGTGCAAGTGCATTTTTTTGCGAAGTTAGAAAGTGTGCATGACCTGTTTGCATGCTAAGCTTTGCTACTGGGGACACGTTACCGATCTGATTTTTGATGTATAAAAACAATATTTTCTGAAGAAAAAAATTTTTTTTTCTGATGTTATTACATGAAATGAAAGCAGAACTTTATCTTCTTTCTGGGGAAAATTATTTTTTTAACTAGTTATTGAAATACTAGGGAAAATTCGCTTGGGACTCAAATTGGCACTTTTCTAAATATTAGCTCCCGTACAACTCAATTTTTGTTCCGTATGATTCAAATTTGGTAATATATTACTTTTGTAGTAGTTTGATAAAACTGGGTATGTATTAAGGTATCAGAGTATTTTAAGGTGCTTAAAAATATTATTGATTTGACTTTTATGTAATATTTCCACAAAAATCATAGATTTGTGCAAAAAAAAAAAAAAAAAAAAAAAAACATTGTGTAGTAAGTAATGAAGCGATCTTTAAATGGATACCTAAAATTATTTGCAATATTCAGCTCTTTCACTTAAAAAATAAATAAATAAATAGAAAAGCAAAAATTAAAGCGTATGGAGCATTTTGGAAATTTTAAATTTAAATTCAATTTTTTTTAAATTTAATGAAATATTTTTATTATTTTTTATTTTTCGCTTGATATTCTCTACACTGATAACATAACCTTTCTTCATGCCAAGTTTTATATTTCTAAGTATCTATATCTTAAAGTGATAAATAAGAAAAAGAGCTTTTAAGGTTCACCGTCCTCTTAAAGATTTTTTCAAAATGCTTAAAATAAAAGAAAAATGTCGATTCTCTCAAAATATTAACTCTCTCTCACTCGCTAAATGGTGTCGTATTGTTATCCCACGAAACAATAGTTAATACAAATTCAAGATTCTTAAAATATTCTTAATGTTCAGAAACATTCGCGGAACTTTTGAATTTTGTTAATTAAGTGGCAACACTATTTCCTTCCTTTCCGCTTCCAACAATGGCTGACATTTTTTCTGTCGCTCCCATCAGTTGCCTCCACATGGAATGCCACTGCGTCTGGAAGGTGTCACCGTTATTAGTTTACGGTGAAGATTAATAGGAGGACGTGTATTGGAGTGTATTTTTTCCGTTTTTTATGTGAGGTAATATCAGGAGCTATGAAAATTTTTACGTTTTCGTAGGAAAGGGGACAGAGCAATCTCGCATAACTTCATTCATTTGTAGATCTGCTGAAATATAATTAGCTTTAGACTTAGTTTTAGAACAGATACAAAATTAAAAAAGAAAAAAAAATCCACAGTTGGGTACGTGTTTCGATGTTTCAGAATATTTTCTTTTTTCGTGTTTTAAAGTTAAATTTTGGAAAATGCTCAGTAAAATATTACTCTTGCACCAAATGCAGATTCTTATGGACGACATATTAACCCTTTTAGGGTAATGGGACGGACAGTTCTTTTTTTTTTTGTTAAAAATTTGTTTTCTAAGTCTTCGAATAAAAATAATTTTTAAATTATATTTCCCCCCATATCTTTGAGACATCAGAATTCTGATATTGGCACAGTAATTAATAAAGTGCTTAAAGCGTACACTGCAATGTTATTTTGCGAAAAAAAATATGTTTTCTACACATCTTCACATTTTTATTCACTGTCGTGTTTCTAACAGAGTCATTCAGGGTATCTTTGTGCCTGTCCGGATAACTTTGCGCCGTTTTGAGCCCCCACTCCCCCCCCCAAAGTAAATAAACTAAAACATATGAAGTCCCAGTGATGTATTCTTCAGTTGGGGTCATAAAATAAGATTTATGCTTTTTATGGTTTTAGAATATCCTATACAACAAAAATATGTTGTGGCGTAAAGTTACATGGATTAACTCAAGGACATAATAAATTACAACTTTTATTCAAGATTAGTTTTTAATTCAGGATTGATATGAAGTCATTAATTCTCCAAAAATGTTTCTGAGTTGAATAATAAAAAAATCACACTCTGAAAAATAGTCGTAGCTTTGCATCTCTAATGGTCGTAGCTTTGCTCTCTAACATATATAGGGGAATTTGTGGCAGACTGAAACATTTAAGATAATTACAAAATCAATTAATGGAATATTTGATTTGAAAATGGTTTTTCATGAAGGAGGAACAAAG